>MU225792.1:198725-213669 GCA_018584345.1 Thuja plicata | reverse complement strand
CGCGTCAAATTTCCCCTATCAAATCTACACCATTCAAAAAATAAATTACACTCTCTTGAAGATAACTCTCTCCTCTAGTGTTAAATATAAATTTTCAATTTTTTTGATAAGCTTTACTATTTTTTTCCATTTTTGAAGCATCTTGTTCTCGAATGTTAAAATACCTACTTGGAGTATTTTGAAACTATAATATATTAAATCTAATTAAAATATTATAAAAATTATATGATGATAATCTTGACTCTGTACTCTAAAAAAGGGTATTTTTATATTTGTAAAAAAATATCATTAAAAAGAGTAAGAGTTATTGAAACATTGCTTTTCTGAAATAATTTTATTTCTTTAGTAATTGTTATAAAACATGCTTTTAATAGATATTTCCAATTGGAAAAGGTGAAGAACTTATCTCACTTAGCTAGAATGAATCTAGCTAGACCATATGTTTGACAAAAAATAATTTTAGTTAGAAATACTCAAATTCAGCTATGCTGATAAGTTGTCCTGAAATGTGACACAGCTTTGTGCTTTTACCCACCTATGCTTAATTGTTTATGGCGCCCTTTTCCATTGATGTCAAAGGGGGAGTATATAGTAAGGGGGAGCATATACTCTGGGGGAGTATAAAAATAGACAAAGGAGCTACAACAGTGTAGAGGAATCTTTGATGAGGATATTAAGAAGATTGTAAATATAAAGAAGACACGATGTGCTGAAGATTTTTTTAATATCATATGTTGCCATCAATGTCAAAGGGGGAGATTGTTGGAGATTTACTTCTGGCAGCTAGTTGATTGTATGTTTGTCATTGATGACAACATATAATATATAGCAGTGATTTGTATGTACTTATCAGAATGATGATATCAAGCCTTGCGCGGTTATAGTCATGTTTTAGACATGTTGTTGATGTTTTATACATACACACAGACTCTGATATGAAGTTTCAGTTATGTTGTGCAATTTTGTTAATGACAGTTATAGTTTCTGGAGTTTGTCTGTACAGAGCTGATGTATTACATTGGTTCTTGAGTTGTGCCTATCTTCTGGATATGAGTGTGTATATTAAAGTTTAGTTATGGGTTGAAGATAGTTATCTAAAGGCTCCTAACGTGTTTCAACAAGATTGCAAAGTTAGAGTTAATTTGGCGAGGCCGACTTAGTGAAGCGTCGCGTCTATTCAGTTTATATTGCGCGGTTGTAATTATGCTTGCCTAATTAGTAAAGCTGACAAGGATGTTATGAAGAGTTGTCTAATAGGTCCCATGATCTCATACTTTGAGGAAGATACTTATAGAAAGTCATTTGTGGAACACTAAGTGTGAATGACAAGATAAGAGACAGAAAATGTATAGAGAAGAATATCAGTTGTGTTTCATTCATCAAGGATCTATGTCAAGAAGAAGTGAAAGATTACAATACACTGGAACTGATCAAGAGAACAGGTCTACTCTACAGTTCATCATCAGATATAGTGCATATCTATTCTACAGAAGGTTGAAGCCTTCACCATTAAAGCAGTGAGCTTTTGGATAGTGAGTCCTCACCCTTAACCGGGTTATTTGTAAAAGACTCCTAACAGGGTCAGACCCTTAACCAGGTCACTATTCTTATTAAATTGTAAAGAACAACTCCTAACAAGGTTGCAAGATTTTCTAACAGGGATTATTATAAACAAGTGTAGTTCATTGTGGGTGTTAATTCCCACCAGGGTTTTTACCATTTGGTTTCCCCACAACCAAATTGTGGTGTTGTCTATTATGTTATCTGAATGTGCATTTACTTTATTGTATTCTGGAGTTAATAAAGGAAAAATAATTTAATTAGTTGATAACTAATTCACCCCCCCTCCCTCTCAGTTATCCTTTGAAACTATTCTAACACCTTCTTCACTTAGATTATCTACTAGAACTTGCAACAGAAAGGGATGCAAGGGTTACGCCGATAGAAAAGTATGTGTAAGTTAACATACTAGAAGGTAGCTTATATATATATGATATTGCAATACAAGCTTAAAATGCATACAAAATCAGGAGGATAATGACAATCATCTAAGCAATTAGATAGTATTGTATGTCACTCAATGCATAATGTTGATGTTTAAGTATAGGTTGAAACTTTTTACTATGAAGAAAATAGTCCATTTTAAATGCACTAGATCGGTTGGCTTGTCATTATGTGTGATCATCAAGAATAATAATTATGTAGATGGGTCACAGACATCAATAATATAAATTGCTTGTCTTTGTTCCGCCTATTAGAAGAAAAAATTATACATAAACTCTAATTAAAAAGGCATGGGGAGATAACCATACACAAATCATAAACAATGAAATAAGAAAGAGCCATAATACATATTGGTGATATAAAGAGTTCATGCTCATGATATTCACTACTATGTCCAAATTTATATCTCTCAACTCATCACCATCATCGCCACCATTCCTATTTGAATGCTACTCAAAGAGATATGCAATAGGAAAAATGAAAATAAATAGTTATAGTTCTTGTCTTCAAACTAATAAAATATCAAATTATAAAAAACACGTGAAAGAAAGTGAAAAAATGGTAATTGGACCTAGATTTAAGTAGTATTTGAGGTAGCCATATCTTTTGATATATCCAATTTTCTCTCTCTTCACTTCTAACACAAATTTCAATCAACAAATTAATGTGTCTCTTGTTTATGGACGTGATTTATTGAATGTATCTCTTTTTATGCTTGTAAATTGTTGTGGGTGTTATATTCAACAGATATATGATACAAAATGGTGTTATACTCTATTCCAATATATATATTAATTTTTAAATAAATATAATGAAAAACTTACCAATTGATGATAATCAAATCCCCCTTCAATGTGACCATTATCCCTACAATGTCTCTTAACTGTTTTGATTAGCAATCTTCTAGTGTTTAAGCCCTTACAAATATTGTAGGGACAATAACATTGAAGGGGGGTTTATATGTGTGATCATCAAGATTAATAATTATGTAGATGGGTCATGGACATCAATAATATAAACTGCTTGTCTTTGTTCCGCCTATTAGAAGAAAAAATTGTACATCAACTCTAATTAAAAAGGCATGGGGTTTAACCATACAAAAATCATAAACAATGAAATAAGAAAGAGCCATAATACATATTGGTGATATAAAGAGAATGCTCATGATATTCACTACTATGTCCAAATTTATATCTCTCAACTCATCACCATCATCACCACCATTCTTATTTGAATGCTACTCAAAGATATAAGCAATAGGAAAAATGAAAATAAATAGTTACAGTTCTTGTCTTCAAACTAATAAAATATCAAATTATAGAAAACACGTGAAAGAAAGTGAAAAAAAAATGGTAATTGGACCTAGATTTAAGTGGTATTATGAGGTAATCATATCTTTTGACATATCCAATTTTGTCTCTCTTCACTTTTAACCAAAATTTCAACCAACAAATTAATGTGTCTCTTGTTTATGCACGTGATTTATTGAATGCATCTATTTTTTATGCTTGTAAATTGTTGTGGGTGTTATATTCAACAGATATATGATACAAAATGGTTCACTAAAACTCAGAAGAAGAAAAATGCTCTTGGATAGCACTTAACTGACATAACTATTGCTAAGGCTCAAGCTTAGAAAACGCAAACAATTCCAGAATATGTCATTTATTGTTCCGAGACTAGGGATTTTACATGGTGACTTTGGGTGCATCTAAATTTCATGATGTAATATAAAGTGCTAGATTCATAACTGGGGCAAGGGAAAACTAAAATCAAATACAAAAAGCTACTATCCATAGCCTTACCTCAAATTAGGCTTTTTTTAATCCATGCAGAATACAATAGAGCCCTAGAATTTATCACGACATCACATTTTCTCAAACATAACTTAGCAAACTACTAAATTTTTGAATGCACTAACAATCTTTGATTCAAATTCTAATATCTTGCACATAGATTAGTTTAAAGTTTAAATTCTTTACTGCAATGACTACCATGTTTTAGCATACGCTGTACATACATTGGATTATTAAAGCATAAGGAAAAATTGTGGCATAATCATTTTTGAATGAGATGAAAAAAAGCAATCTTCTTACGTGTTTGCTTCAACCTAATCACAATAGAATAGACAGGTTCAAAATTTTGTAATAGAAGTGATTGTTGCATTTCAACATGGCAGCCTAACAGAGAAAAATATCTATAATACTATATGATCTAGGGATGACAATGAAAAACATGATCACATTATAGAATTGGAAATGCAAGAGTAAGCACATGACACACACAACAAAAGAAAATGTACATAGAGAGTGAATAGTAGAAGCATACACTACAGTAGCAGGAAAGAGTAATGAGCTGAGGATGACGGAAGTTGTTTTTTACGCAAACTAAAAGCAAAGGTTGTTGTAATGTCACATTGCAAAAGAAAAAAACAACAGCAAAATCTTTGTGCATCCAACCAACCATCTTATTCTAATGATTATATGTAATGTTGAATGGATTAAATGATTTATTCTTGGTACAAGTGAATGGAAGCAATAGTGTTGGTGTTAGGTTTCATTTATTATTTAATTCAATGGTTTCCAAGATGTGTTGAGGAGTTTGCTCCTTGTTTAATGTTAACTGTTCCTGCACAATCCACTCATACAATAGTGAAATGCTATGTGGAAGGGATGGTTGATAGTGTTCCTTGAGGGAAGGGGGGATTGTGAAAGACTTGTTATCATTGTATTGTGTATTTCCAACATGTTTGGATGCAGTGCAGACTAAGAGAATGAAGGATCACTCATTGATTGCATGATAACCCAGTTTTGAAGGGTCACTGGTTGAGGGACAGTCAAGGTCCGGATGATTGGGCCATTAGAGCACCCTATTTATTTGTATTAATCGCTATTCAAATTGGATACATGGATTTCTTGTGAATTATTGACTGCTATGTATCCTGCAACTGCATCTATAAATCTGCATATACTTCTCTAGGGTTGTAAGCTACTTAGGGATAAAAATAGAGAAAATAAATCAAAATCATTCGTTGTCCTATTTCCTTTTAACAAAGTCTCAACTATGAATGATACATTACATTTGATGCGCTAAGCTATCAATACAAATGGAGCCTAGCTAGAAGCTCATGGGCTGTTCAATTGATAACCACAGTCAACATTTCAAAAAAAATGATATCCTTGAGCACAAGCACCAATAACATCAAATAATGGAGTTAAAGCACGGGCTAGGGCATGACACTAGTAGAATGCGGTCATTTCAGTGAGCATCTTGGCATATATAATAGCGTCATTATACGTGCCAGTAATATCAAAAAACATGAATTCAAACATTTCAAAATAGTGAATCGATATCCTTGAGCACAAGCACCAATAACATCAAATAATAGAGATAAAGCACGGCCTAGGGCACGATACCAGTAGAATGCGGTCATTTCAGAGACCATTCATGATCAAATAAAATGCAATGCAATGAAGATGAAGAAATCACATACCTTCTCTCACGCTCAGCTTTCACCCGCGCATTTTCTCCCACTCCTTTTTGTTGCAATCAAAATAAAAATGATTTGGGCATTTCACTTTTTGTTTTCATCTATACCCTGAAACTGTCGGAATCCCGATGGTCTATTTAAAACCCATCAAAATACCGACACCATCGGGGCCTATTACAAAAAGAAAATGCCAAATTCATTAAAAAAAATTATCCATCAGAATTTTCTGTCAAAATTTGGCCCCAAATGTAGTAGTGTGTAGGCATGCCAATGAGTGTAGGTGTGGCATCCTCGAAAGAAGTTGCCCACATAGTACCTATGTGATCTTGAAGCTTGACCTAAAGAGAATATCTATAAACACAATATGGAAAGGTAGCTACACACTTTGGACAAAACCATTTTCCATCAGTGTTTTGTTCGACTCTTTTCTTACACTATTTTCCCCCAATCAGAATAAGGCAAGCTAGATAACAGATGTTTTTTATTTGATGAAAACACATGGTTTCTTTAACACTGTATTACAGGGTTTTCTTACATCTGAATGCTCCTCTTCAATATTGAAAATTTTCTTTTGTGTTAAAGTTAGAGGTGCATGTAGAAGGGTTGTTGTTGGCATGGGAAAATCATTCCCATGTTGTGCAAATCAAGATTTTAATTGCTTTGTTTCTTTGATATTAGGGTTGATAAACAACTGGGAGGTGGCTAGTGTGCTTACCACCCTACCACTATATTTTGCTACACAACCATTTCTTATCGTGAGCACAGACACCTTGTATAGATGGTCCATCTCCTACAATTGTGTGTCTTCTTTTTCAACTAGTTATCCCCACAAAGTAACGTTTATATTGGAGGTAGCAAAATCTATCATTTTGAGACTCCTCCTGAGAACCTCAGTTCCATCTCTTCTTCTAATTGTAGAGGCAAGATCCACACATATGAAAATTCCAACCAGATCAATTGAAGAATTAATATTTGTATTCATGATCTCCCTAATGGGTGTGAAACAAAATTGATATATTGGAATTAAGAGGTCATCATCACAAAACTTGAGCATTGAATCATTCTTTAAAGTGATTTATATTTCACTTTTCAACTTATTGTAAAACTTGTTTGCGGTTTTGATAGTACCACCAGACAATGTATATACACTCCTACATTGAATATTTTGAAAGTGGACGTCTCCAACTTAATTGAAGCAAGTGCCGCGTACTTTAGTTTTTTCACTATCAATAATATCAAAACTGAACATATGCCTATTTCCATTCTTTGAGTTGAATTGGTGGATTTCTTTTTTCATAGTCACACAACCTTTATCATCCACAATGTTTGATATGGATTCAAATTTCTAATAGGAGTGATAGTCGAGGTGGCCTGCATTTTCCATAGAGATGCGTTGAGGCCAAACATCAATTTCATAGGATTCGGGTGTGTTGATGTGCCAATATGTCTCACATTTGTGCATGTGTTCGATGGAATCACAACATATTGGTTTACAGGTTTCTTTGGTTCTTTGAAGAAGGTGGGATCACCAATGCTATCATGTTTAGTGTATACAACCTCTAGTTTAGAGATTTCAATCCACCTATATAGTTACATAAAATTACACTATTAGTAATGTGATCTAATTGAACAAGAAAATGAAAATGGTCTATTGTAATATAATCCTAGCAAATGTTGGCTCACCTTGACTCACAAATGGTAAGAATAGTATATTCTATGATCTGTAGTATATAACCCTTTTGGATTTTTGCAGAAGTTATAATATCATTAAACTTCTTTGGTAAGGTAGCTTTTTGTAAGTAGAGGCCATCGGAGAGCTCTAACTTGTATCTAATTGTTGTCTAACTTCCTTGACCAAATGTTGCAATGCCAAATAAGTTTGATTGCATTGTTCGTTCAGAGAGAGACATAAATTGAAGGAAAAGAAATTGCCCTATAAATTTAGACAGGTGATCAGCATTTTGGGCTTAGAAGTACAATTGTACTATCTAAAATATAAGGCTTATATAGAGACAGAAAATAAAATATATATATTGGAGTTTTATTTCTCCATTAGAACGGATAAAGCATGCATGAGAAATATAAAGACATGTAAGATAATGGCAGAACGTTAACCGCAGGCACGTTTTGTTTCTGCTTTCAAGAAATAGTAAATATGCTTGTAACAAAATATAGTATTGTACATTTATGAAGAGCAAAAGCAATTGGGTAAAGGTAAGTTGCAATTGTGAGGAAGTAAGACTTAAAGATATGAATTCTTTGAAGGACTTGTTTGGTCGAGAGAAGGTGAAAAATTCTTTGCAAACATATTACAGCTGCCATAGAATTTAAACAAGCAAACATAAATGGACTGCAAGAGGGACCCGGGGGCTGTCAGAGGATGATGAAAGGTATTTATTCATTATAAACCTAATATAATATATATGGCTACTGCAATAGCCAGCAACTAAATATCAAGCCATGTGTAGTTCCTTTCATATCCATATGCAGCCATAAAATATCTGTGAATTGATATGGTGTATACCTGTTACTTTAATTCTTTCCTAATGATTGCTTTGCCAGTTTTAGCGTATGTGAGCCAACAACCTTGGCAATATTTATCTGAATTGCCCATTGTAAATCATGTTAAATATAAACTTTTCTTATTTTGTACTAAAAGCCATTATCCTTCATTTTTCTCTACATTGATAAGCTAATATCTCCTCCCCAGTCCCCTTAATGTTGTATTGTCGCAACTTTTTACTTTCATTCTTTTGCATTTTGTGGGCTGGGCTGGTTCTACGGTACATCCAGCTGTAAACCCTACTATCTATCTAATAAATATAAAGAAAATGGACTGTGTTATAAGGTTAAATACCCTAAAAACTTGCATACGGCCATCAAATGTTTCTCTAGCTTTGACATCGGAGGGTTTCCACTTACATTGGTTGCCTTTACGCTAGTATCTTAGAGATGTAATGGGTATCTCAATAGGTGATTAGAAGTATCTATGTGTTCTAAGTAGGCGTGAGATATTATTATTATTATTATTAGTGAATGAGATATGCATATCATAAAATATCTTGTAATTAAACTTGGATTGTCATTCAGCTTTTGTTGCTTAATATTGTTTTCAAGCATTATAATCAATAAATTTTTTGTCTAACATTCACATTTCATATTTGAATTATTGAGTTGCAAATGCCAAATCAATCATCATTATGGGCTAGCAAGTATCTTCTTTGACCATTATGGTTGACACTTGGAGTAGATTGAATATTTTTTGATTACATATAGTGTCATTGAGTACAATTCGACAACTCCATGTAGTTAAAGACAAGATCAAATGTGAGGATTATAGATGTGCCTAGTAAGAAGTTGTTGAGATGGATGTCATGGTGAGGAATTGGGTTTTACTATCTATTATCTCACATTTTCAATACAAAAATGTAATTTCATTGATTTAAAGTACAACATGTGGACAACCACTAACTTGAGCCAATCCTAGTAATAAATGTTAGGTACTTCTTGCATTTAGATGAAGTCATTAGAATGAGCAAATTCTCTATGATTCCACTCTACTAGTTGTAGGGTTATCTTCTTGATTTAAACCTATAATCTATTTTAGAAGTGCTCTTGTAAAGAAAGACTATAAGGAATATCAAAGTTCATGTATGTAATTAGAGAATTCATAATTAAACAGAGTAATGGAAAGACAAGTTCAAATAATCATATCTCCTTCATTAAGCTGTATAAGGTTCGAGGGATGAAACAAAGACGAGATCTTTTTAAATTAAAATGTAGCGAAAATCATATATGATGATTTATTATTTTTAATCTAGCTCTAGTAATGAAGCAAATAATTTATGACACAAATCCAAATCCATTCTTTGTCACTAACATAATTTTTGTTAGCATTTAGACAAAACAAAGGATTTAGAAATGCAGAACGTAGATCTGCATAAGTAGAATAAACAACACAATAATGTATTCTATCATTGCAAACTATTTAGAATATATTATTGAATAACATGGACCATTGAACAACCAAATTTTATGTTAAATATATATTAAATGATTAGAAAATAATTTTGATATGACACAATATATCTTGTGTAAGGAGTCAAGTATAAGATTGTAAGAGAAAATAAAAATCAATAATTCATGTCTATCACGAGATACACAATGTATATCACCTTGTCTTGAAAAAATTGGGTTTTCACTACCTAATTCGAGACAATTTTAAACTCTACTAGTATTCCACTATAACCGCCATGTACTCAATCTACTAGATGCACAAAATGTTTCCTATTGAAATAAATATTCAACAAGAAGTTCTACAACAATCTTAGTGCAAACTAGAACAATTTTCACAAATAACATGATAGTTTCATATTTGCAATTGAATATTTTATTTTAGTCTTTTAGAAAAAAAGTTCCAAGTTTTTATTATGACATATGCATATGTGATAATCTTTGATCTTCCTTTTAAATCCAAATCATATTCCTAAAACATTTGTAGATATTTTCCAATCCTATCATAATTTTTCATTATCCTATTTATAAGCAATCATATTTATCATCTCATGGTTGATTGACACTTATCATCTATTTATACAATATTGAGTTATCAAAGGAGGTTAACACCTCTAAAAGTATACCAATAGCCAACTTTTTGAACAACCAAGGGCTAGTTATCTAAATAAGGAATAATGAAATGAATTATAAAGAATACAAGAAAATTTTACTAACTTAATTTTATTAGCTCCTAGTTGTAGTTTTATTCTCAAAAAAGAATCGTTCATTTGGATCAAAGGAACATACCACCCACACTATTTCTAGTTGATAAATATGAGACCTCCTAAATTTTTATAGTCATACATGTTTACAAGAGAAGGTAACTTAGGGTGGATACCCATCACATTCTCTAGTTGAATTTTTTTTGATAACTCTCTATCCACTCCAATTTTCCATATATATAGAGCAACACACTTCTTCCCCACAAAATATTACAAGGTTAAGATGGGTCATGTTATGTTCGGGGTCATTTAGCATCACAAAAAAACATTAGATATGAAGCTTCAAATATTGGAAAAAGTCAAATAATTGATGCCACTATAAAGGATGATGAACACGTTTTGAGAAAGAACCATTACTGAAAAGAGTTGCATATGAGGAGCTGTGATTGAGTTATCTGCAATTCTATGGTTTTTTTTCCTTTCTATCATGTCCTTAGGGTTTCCGCACTGCTAGTCCTCTAATTTCTTTCAAACTCTATTTACTGCGAGAATTCACTAGGACATTTTAATGGCTCCGACTAGCTTTATCACAAAAATTACTACTGGTGCTCAAATTTTGGCATTAGGAGATCATGGTTACTCTGAGAAAAATGTCCCTTCAAATTTTTCCTGAAGGTGTTCCACGAGGTAAGGCTTTTTTTACCCTTAGTGTGGTTTTTCCACTATAGGATTTTGATAATGACTATGAGAGGCTTGAAAATTTTACTTTAAATTGATATTTTTTGGTCGTGCTCCTCCTGAAAGTTTACTATGGGATTGGATTTCCAAGGCCTCGACCCCTCATGGGGTCCACCTCGATGGTGTACAAAATTTTACCAAAGGGTTCTTCTTGTTTCATTTTATGAACCCTTCTCATGTGGAGGGTGTTCTTAAAAATGACCCTTGGTTTATCTGTTCCTCTCTTGGTTTTCCAACCCTAGTCACAAGACCTCACTATCTATGATGAGAAGAAGCTTAAGGTCCCTTTGTGGATTGAGTTCCTTGGTCTTCCATTTCCCTATTGCCCATTTCTGCAAAATATTTCTCAGGCCCTTGGTAGGGTTGTTTGCATGGAGCTAGAACATTCTCTTCATGTCCTCCCTCAAAAGAGGTTTTGTGTGGAAATTGATCTTGCTAAGGAGATCAAGGAAACCATTGACATTTAGGTTGTTGGGAAATTCTTTTATTAGCAATTCATGTATTTAAATTTTCCCAATACATGTTTTTGTTGTCAGTCTGCAGATCATAAGATTAAGGACCGCCCTTTGGCAGCTCCTTGGAATAAGTCTCCTCCTAAGGATTTGATTTCATATTAAGCCCTAGACACCCCCAAGATGAATACAAGTTGGACAACAGTGGTCTGTAAAGGAAAGAACACATTGGCTCTTCAGACTAAGAAGGATTAACCATCTTCTACTTTTCCACCCAAGGATTCGATGCCATCCAAGATCTCCAAGAGT
Source organism: Thuja plicata (assembly GCA_018584345.1). Lineage (NCBI taxonomy): Eukaryota > Viridiplantae > Streptophyta > Pinopsida > Cupressales > Cupressaceae > Thuja > Thuja plicata. The sequence continues at coordinate 201,958 of MU225792.1, read as the reverse complement.
GTTTCTCCCCCATGGGGTAGTTCAAACCCTATTTCAAAGGAGATACCGTCAACCAATGTGTCTCCTCCCAAATTTTAGAATGATATTATATGTGAGCTAACCAGGAGTTCACATTCCAAAGCTGGCTTCTTTGGTATTTGGTGCTTCATCTTGCTTATGTCATTCTCTCAACCCTTTTGGAAGGGATTCAATTGAAGATGAAGGGCCTAGAAAAAGATAGGTGATCCCGGGGACCTTTATCATATGTTCTGTTTAGATTCAAAATTCTTGCATAATATTTTCTCCTCTCTTGGGGATGAGGATGACATAAAAGATGCCTTAGAATGAATTTCATTTGTTGGAGTATTCAAGGTCTCATAGACATCTCACACAAATATTTGGTGTTAGATATTCATCATAATTTTCCTGAAACTAATGTTTTTTGCTTCCAAGAGGTTAAGATCACAAATTTTTTTCTCACAATAGTATGTCGGGTAATTTGGCCAAATAGTCTAGTTTTTAATTCTAACCATGAAGCTAGTCATGGAGGGGTGGTCACCCTTCATTTTCCATGTTGGAAAGATGCTATTGTTTTGTCATGGTGAGGACCTCATGCGAATTTTTAGTCATGCTATTGGAATAATTAATGTTTATTCTCTGAGTGATGTGGTGGAGAGATCTTACCTCTGGCGATGGATAGTTGATTAATTAGATCCAACCACTTGGGTTGTGTGTGAAGACTTCAATATGGTTGAGGTGGATTTTGACAATAATTTTGTTTCACCATTCTGATGGATAGCTAGTGAGCACAAGGATTATTTTTATATGTGTAGTAAATTAGGTCTTTTTATCCCAATACCAATGGTCGCCCTCTACATGCGGTTTGGCATACTTAGAGAAATTTATGGGATAGCCCTGACAAATTATTTAAATGTCTCAATCATTCTGTGATCTCCTCTCAATATTTTTTTCTCTTTTGGGATACATCAATCTTTGCCAGTTTTACCTTTTCCTGATATCACTTTGTCATACCACTTTCCTATTAAATTCATAATGGAATGGTGTGTTGTTTTTCCAAGTTACTTTAAGTCTTAGTTCTTTGTCATCACTTCATTATTGATTCATCCTCCTACTTTGGCCAACATTCAAAAAATTTCAAATTTGGAATTAAGGACCACACAACCAACATGTTGGATTTTGTAGTGGAATGATGCAATTCATCAAACAATGAAATTCCTTCATTTCTATGGGAGACAACTAGCCCAATTCCATCAGCAATCTTATGCTTAGACTATGGAGAGCTGGATAGCACATCCTTTCTTGATTGAATTATAGTTAAAGATAGCCTCTCTCTATCATCACAAGTAGTTTGTTGATAGCTATAGAGCTAGAGCTTCTTAGATTAAAGCACATATGTGTTGGAAATACAATAATGGGAAAGTAGGATACTGAGAGGGGGGGGGGGGGAATCNGTAGTTTGTTGATAGCTATAGAGCTAGAGCTTCTTAGATTAAAGCACATATGTGTTGGAAATACAATAATGGGAAAGTAGGATACTGAGAGGGGGGGGGGGTGAATCAGATCTTCAAATTTAAACACTTAAAACAAACTGATCCACAATCATACATATATGAATCTAATGTAATCTCAGTAATCTTAGATAGCAATCACACAATGAAATAGATAACACATAACACAATAACTTGGTAACCCAGAAACCCAAATAGGTAAAACTGGGGTGGGGATGACACCCACAAAATTCTCCACTACTGCAATAATAAAGTGTACCTATTAAGGCTACCCTATTAAAGGTCTACCTAGTTAAGAGATTAAGATCATTACAATCTACACTGTTAAGGATTTCAACTTACAATAAAGTAAGTACTCTATTAAGAGATAAAGAAAGGTCTGCTAGATTCACTCTGTTAAGAGATTTTCACCTGATGCAATGATTAGAATGTCTCAAGTATTGATCCTTTTTTATGCACTCTGATGCTTATGATGGATCTCCTCTTTCCAGTATCTTCTATGATCTCATAATCTGATATAACTTTACTCTGCTGTTCACTGTGTTGTCACTCTACTTGATCTCTGCTTCTTAACAAAATAACTCTCTGTGCATTCAACTTCTGAAAATGCAGTCGCCACACACCATACACTTACAAAATAGGGTTTAGAAGCAATCTTATATACTTGTTGAAATCTGATAGCGAGATCTAGATGAACGATCAAGATCTGATATCAATACATTGATGGTAAAACAATTAATGTTTACAATGAGTCATGCATAGGATAAAACAATTAAATGCATGATTAACTCCGTATAAGAATATTAAATGCATACATAAGTCGGCCCAAAAAGCTTATATAAGTTGGCCAGATCACTTATCCTCGAAGTTTGTATCATTCCAGACATGTATATAAAAATTGTTCTGCTCGGCACTTGACTGTCTGTCGCTCGACACTTAATATCTCAGTATCCTTCTCATCTCGGCAATGTAAGTTGGCTCGACAATGTAACTAGAAAACTAAAAAATGCTCGACAAAGTTGCTCGGCCTTGCATAGTTTTAGCTCAGCCACAGTGATAGCCAACTAAAACTGCCTAGGTGAATGACTAAGTGTTGGTCACTAATCATCAACAGAACTTAGAGATTAACAATCTCCCCCTTTGATATTAGTGGCAAAAACATTTATCATTACTTCCATTCATTTCATCAAAATATTGCCTAAGTACACTAAGTACTCCCCCTAGGAATATACTCATACAAAATTTTTACAATGCCTTCAAAAATTATATACAAGTGTACCTGTACTGTACTGATTTATCATTCTATATCTTTCATACTTCCTTACTGATTTCCTTACTAACTTCCCCCTTGTTTTTGTCACTGATTGCTGGTGGGGTTAAGTTGTACTTATCCAAAAATTGTTTATGAAGCTGCAAGGTGGATTCAAATGTAGTATCCCAGCTTTCCTTTGCAACCTTCATAACTTCCAACTTGATTTCTAGCTTGGCAGCTAGACTCACTAAATTCTTTGCAGTCGATAGATTTTCACTACTCTGTGATAACTCCTTAGCTTTTGAAAGTTCCTTCTGTATTACCTCCAAGTGAGGCAACAGGCTTGTCTGAATAGTTATCAATTTGGCCCTTATTTGACCATCTTTAGCCATAAGCTTGGCTATTCTCCTTTGTGCATTTATCAACTTATTAAGATGTAAAGAACTAGAAGTAGTATCTTTACCTAAAGTAGT
>MU225792.1:177459-196291 GCA_018584345.1 Thuja plicata | reverse complement strand
CTATCCTTTTTCCAAACAATATTTCCTAGTGTAGGAAATGTATCCTGAATGTAGAAAAATATAAAGACTAGTAAAGAACCAAACTTACATGATGAGCTCTTAGCCTTTCTGATTGATGCTAGGTTCTCGGCTAGTTGTGTCAGCTGTAGCTTGACAAGATCATATGTATGACTCTTCTTCACAATTTTCCATGCCTGATCAATGGCTGTACAAGGAACACTATCCAATATGCTGGACTGATAGAACTTATGTGCTATTACCCTTACTCCAAAGTCAAATTCTAGGTCAATAATTGTAGAGATAGTCATACCTCTGTTATTCCATACTACTCCAGTGTTCAATGTAATTTTTTCTTTGCTGTTATCCCTCATGGTTCATTTTCCGTTTACTACAGGATATCCAGTCACTCGATGAATCATGCTTTTGGTGATCTTGACTAGTCCATTATCTAACCACATACACATGTCATGAACTCAGCTAAGGATAACCTTAATCCATTCATCTTTGAAACCTTGTGGAAAATCTAGGGCACAAGTTAACCCTTTATCAGCTAGATGTTTGAATTCTACCTTTAGAACTCCATTTTCACACAATTTGCTGTAGGATTTCCTCAATTCACTATCTCCTACTTCACCAATCTTAACCATATAACACAATCGAACATCATGAATCATGAGTACCTTGGGTGGAATGGATGAGAGGGCTCCCATTAAATCACTTTGAATTGCACTTTTAGGAACGGCTTGAAAGTTGAGAGGTTCATATTCATCACTCCATATCAACTAAATTTGTTCTGGTTCTGCCTCCATACTCTTAGCTGGTGCAAAAGAACTTGCAGCCATGATCTTTGAAATTAGGGTTCGAGAGATGAAAAATAGAGTACCTCAGTAAGTAATGCTTTGCACTGTTCACTATTCACCTTAGGATTGCCAATGACACACTGGTGAAATATTCATAGATAACTTTGTTAAGATCAATTTTTCAAATTACTTCAATCGCTCCATTAAACAGTAAAAATCGCAAGGTAAAAATGAGATGTCGACTGTTCATCCTTTATAGACTTTGAAATGTCAAGGTAGGTGAGCATTGAATGTTCTGCCCGTTGATTTAGTGCAAGCCAACTATCCTTAGATTTAACACAACTTGCATCCCACTTGGCTCACTAAACTCGGCCATCATAAAACTTTCTCAGCCAACAAAAGTCGGCACTCACTAAAGAACTCAGCTTTAGTGTCCATGATTAGTACTCGGCACCTATTAGTGCAATTTGGCTAAACTCAGCATTTGTCTTCAAAATATGTCCTGGTACATCTTAACATATGCAAATATGGACTTTTGTACATTTTATGTTAGGAACTGATGTAAGATAAGAATTTTTAAATATAGTTCCTTGCATACCTCTTTCTCTTAGTTGGAGATGATGTGATCACCTGATCCATTGGATTGGGTGACCTCGGCTTCATTAGCTTCAGTGCTGCATGGTTCTAACTTCTTAACCCATGTCTTGTTCATCTGTTCCCTAATTTTCTCAACAGTAGGAGTAGGTACCCTAGTCTTGCAATATTTCCTTGTATGTCCAATTTTTAGACAACTGTGACAAACTAGGCTTCCATTCATCCAACTTTTAGACTTACCTCTGAAATGTGTCCTTATGTATTTTTCTAGAACATGTCCATACTCACCATAGTAATGGCAACTATGCCATGTGTTGTAATCCCAATTGTGAGTATTGCCTTTTCTTGGTGATTTCTCTTGCACCTTTGATGTCCATTGCTGTTTACCTTTAGATCTACAATCTTGTGCTCTATGACTGTATTTGTGATAGTTATAGAAATTACCATTGAGTCTAGGTGTTTTTCTTGCCTTTTTCTTGCATTCACGTGTTTGATGTCCAAATTTATTACAATTAAAACAGTAACCTTTAAATTTAGTTTTCAGATTGGACTTACCATTCTTGCTTCGGAAAATGTTTGATGTATGACCTGGTTTCCCACAATGATGACAAACATGTTTGTTGTTTCTTGTCTTTGCATGCCTCTGTCCACCTGTCTTAGATGATTCTCCATTTTCAGTGGTTGAATGTTGTTCAGTGTGACCTAATCCAGAAGAATCTTTAGGTCTTCTTGATGCTTCCACTAGTTATTCAAAGTAGCTCATAGCTGCACTCAGATCATTCACTCTGTTATTAATTTCTTTCTCAGATCTCAATTCATCTTTCAATTGACTGTTCTCAGATCTAAGATTTACAATCTCCAAGTCTTTCCTACTGATCTCCTGATTCACAAGTAGTAGTTGACTTTCTACGTCTACTTGATTGACTATCATTGTTTGCACATCATGTTTTCTTTCATCAAGTCTGGTAGTCATCATTCTCTTGTCTTCTTCTGCCATAGCCTTGTCATCTTCGGCTTTCTTTTTCTATTCAACAACTTCACACATTCTTATTGATTGGGCTTCTTGTTCCGTTTTCAAGTTTTTGACTTCTTCACATAGTGCACTATTCTTTTCCAGTAGATCTACTATTGCTACATCACTCTTAGTAGAATCTCCATTCTAAAATAGATTTGTGGTGTCCTCTTCCTGATAATGAGTGTCATTCATTTGTTTTTCCAAATCTTTCCTTGTAGCCAAGGACTTATTTAATTCCTATCTTGCAGTCTCAAGCTGTTGTAGTGCTAGCTGAATATCAATCTTTTGATTCTCAATGACTTTACCCATCTTGTAAATCTCCATCTCAAGATCTATATTCTTAAGCTGATTATAACCTTTGTTTTTGAGAACTGAGCTCTGTTACCAATTGTTGGAAATACAATAATGGGAAAGCAGGCTACTGAGAGGGGGGGGGGGGTTGAATCAGATCTTCAAATTTAAACACTTAAAACAAACTGATCCACATTCATACATATATGAATCTAATGTAATCTCAGTAATCTCAGATAGCAATCACACAATGCAATAGATAACACATAACACAATAACTTGGTAACCCAGAAACCCAAATAGGTAAAACTGGGGTGGGGATGACACCCACAAAATTATCCACTACTACAATAATAAAGTGTACCTGTTAAGGTTACAAATGTTTGATTACAAAATGTAATCTACCCTATTAAAGGTCTGTCTGGTTAAGAGCTTAAGATCATTACAATCTACCCTGTTAAAGGATTTCAACTTACAATAAAGTAAGCACTCTGTTAAGAGATAAAGAAAGGTCTGGTAGAATCACTCTGTTAAGAGATTTTCACCTGATACAATGATTAGAATGTCTTAAGTATTGATCCTTCATTATGCACTCTGATGCTGATGATGGATCTCCTCTTTCTAGTACCTTCTATGATCTCATAATCTGATATAACTTTACTCTGATGTTCACTGTGTTGTCACTTTGCTTGATCTCTACTTCTTAAAAAAATAACCCTTTGTGCATTCAACTTCTGAAAATGTAGTTGCCACACACCATACACTTACAAAATAGGGTTTAGAAGCAATCTTATATACTTGTTCAAATCTGATAGCGAGATCTAGATCAATGATCAAGATCTGATATCCATACCTTGATGGTAAAACAATTAATGTTTACAATGAGTCATGCATAGGATAAAACAATTAAATGCATAATTAACTCCGTATAAGAATATTAAATGCATACATAAGTAGGCCCAAAAAGCTTATATAAGTCGGCTATATCACTTATCCTCAAAGTTTGTATCATTCCAGACATGCATATAAAAACTGTTCTGCTCGGCACTTGACTATCTGTCACTCGGCACTTAATATCTCTATATCCTTCTCGGCTCGACAATGTAACTAGGCAAACTGAAAACTGCTCGGCAATGTTGCTCGGCCTTGCATAGTTTTAGCTCAGCCATAGTGATAGCCAACTAAAACCGCCTAGGTGAATGACTAAGTGTTGGTCACTAATCATCAACAGAACTTAGAGATTAACAATATGCACTAGTTGAAAGTTAGAGATTGTGATAGAAAGGAGAGTTTCTCATGTCAATGTCATCAAAATTCTTCTGCGGGTATTAAAAGGATTAAAGAAGGAAATTTTGTTCTTACTATACTTCTAGACATTATTCAAGCCTTTATTAATCATTATCATTGATTGTTTACTACTCAAACACCTACAACTGCCAGTCAACAAGATTTTGAAGATTTCCTTGTAGTTGTTCCCTCTCATTTTAAAAACACAAAGGGGTTTTTTTTATCACACCTTGACTTTAAAAGACCTTAAGGAATTTTCCTTTTCCATGGCCGATGTAAAATCACTTATTTGTGATGGCTCCCCTTGTGAATTTTACAAATCCCTTTGGGATTGTGTCGGTCCTTACTTGCATCATGTATATATTAAAGCTTTTCAAACTGGCTCTTTAGGCCTAGAAATAAACAAAGGGAATATAAAATGCATAGTTAAATTTGGAAACCATAAGACATCTGTAATTGGCACCCTGTTAACTTTCTCAATGATTCATATAAAATCATTGGTAAGTCCCTTGCTTTAAAAATTCACCATCTTCTTCCCCAGATTGTGTGACCTAAGAAAACTAGTTTCATTCAATCCAAATTCATTCTGGATAATATTATAGTTGTCTAGGAAGGTATGAAATGGTTATGTCATTCGAACCTGAATTCTATTTTAGTTAAAATTGATTTTGCAAAATCTTATGATCACATTTAGTGGCCTTTCATTCTTTCCATGTTAAAATCTCTTGGTTTTGGACATCGCTTTATTCATTTTATTCATATGTTGTTTCAAGATGCTTCTTCTTACATTACTATTAATGGCTACTAGTCCCATACTTTTCTCTTGTATGGGTCCATCTACCAAGGTTGTCCTTTGGCCCCTTCCATGTATTTCCTTGCATCAAAAGGTTTTGGATATTTTCTTTCATCTCTTATTTCTAGCGACTAGGTTTAGGAAATTTCTTTTCTAGACTCCACTCTATCGCTTGTGAATGACCAATTTTCTGATGGTTATTTCCTCACCCTTATTGAGGAAAGAGAAAATATTTAGAATGCACTTCAATTCTTAGAAACCTTTTGTATTTCTTCTATTTATGTCATTTAATAGCATAAAACCCTTTGTTATCAACATCCATTCCTCCCAGATCCCTAATAGATTCTTCAGTATGGGTAGAAGTGGATCCATCATGAACAGGTTTTCCATTTTTTGGGAATACCATTTTCCTTTCATGGTTCAACACCATAGGTTTTGAATGCATCTCTTTCAAATATTAAGACCAAATTGGCTTACTGGTTGACCAAGCCTTTATTCCTTTCTAGGAAATTTCAAATCTGTTCAAAAGTTCTTGTAGCAACACATGTATATTCTTCCTCCTATTGGGAACCATCCAAATCGTCATACAAAAAACTTGAGAAGTTATTGCATTATTTTATATGGGCCTTGAATACATAGAAATATGGATTTCATAGAGCTTTCTTATATTACTATTGTCTTCCCAAGGACTATGGAGGAATTGGTCTCATTTCTGCCTAAAAATAAGGTTAATCTTTGTGTGTCAAATGTGTTGTTCATTCCATTTGGAGAAATGAAGCTTGGAAAATTATTCTTCACCATTTCATCTCCTTTAGGTTTCTTTTGAATCAGTCTGCTTAGAAAAGGATTGGTTTTCAAACCCATTTTATCATGTGAGAACCAATGCAAATCCAGGGATATTTTATTGCTAAAATCATTTAGCGAGCCTCGTAGGTAGATAAACCATGGCTAAACTGCGATGGAGCTGGATTTTGAGATGGGTTATCCTTCAGTCAACACAATCTCTAGTGGTCTCCTCTGATTTAGATTCAAGACCTTCCTCTAGCTCATCTCTCGGGTTTTCATGTTCTTCTCTTTCATAAGTGGGGCAATCAGACCCCTAGAGACATTTTTTCTAGGCCTACTATGTCTCTATGGATGTGGAAGCATTTACAAGTCTAGTTTCATACAACTTGCTAAGATCGTCAAATTTTTTATCTGTTTATCTCGGCTTTGCTAGTGGAATTAATTCATAAGATTAGCATTTCTATCATCAAGCCCCGGTGGAAGGACTAGTGCTGGTATCCTTATATGAATTTTTCAAGATACAAATCTTAACATGGATATCAGTGGCTTTCTCCTCATTCATCAATGGTCTAGGCTCTTAATCAACGATGCCATTTATAGTCCTCATGTTGAACTTGGAAATTGCAATTTTCCACTATCTAGTCTGCTATCACAAAACCTAAAATGGCACATTTTTCCTAGTGTATTATCTTCTAAGGATTTTCATTAGGATTCCAACTTCACCATTTAGGTATTCCAGAACCCCATTTCCCTTTTTGTGGACAATCTGATTCCTTCTTTCATATATTTGGTTTTTGTAGGAGGACACAAAATTACTTGGTGTGGATTCATGTTTATTTTAGTCCATTTCACGTAGAATTGTTTCCTGGCATATGGTTTTGTTGGGTGTTAACCCTAGATTTCGCTCCACTTTTTTGCAACTTTGACATACTTTCAGGTTGAAGATTTTTATTTTCTATATGGAAGGATAGGAATACAATAATTTTTTCACATGTCATTATTGATATTAATACCTTTGTTTTTGCTAAAGATTTCATACGTAATAATGTGATGTTACAAATACATGTTCAAGCTAAAAAGGAGGCTCTTGAGGTGGTCCACTTGTAAGAGATTTGGAAACATTGGGATAATTCCCCTTGTAAGGTTTCTAGGGTACCACCTGATGCTTCTATTTCTAGTGGTCGTTCTCCTTCCCGTAGCCACCATCATGGTCATAGTTCCCCTGAAAGGCATTTTCACACATCCCATTCCCAAGTTCCCCGACATAGTTCATCTAATCATAGGGATTCCTCTCATAGAAGGTTTGGGCACCCCACCTGATCATGGACCAACATCTAGATCGCCTCTTGTTGGTTGTGTTCCTCCCGCTCCTTTGGGTTAGCCCAGTTTGGGTGGAGATTCAGGATGGCATTCCACCTCCAAATGGTTTCCGAGATTTTCCCTAGCAATCTCTCTATGAATGGAGGATAAAGAGACTAATGAGAACAATGTTGATGGATGGACTCTTCAAGACCTTGAGCCAGATGTCACACATGGCCAAGGAAACAAGGATGATCCAGATCGTCCTCCTTCTTTTGGTACTGCTTTGGCTACTTATGGATGTTGTGTTTTTGGGCTATGCCCATTTTGTTTCTATAGTTATCTATGTTTTTGGGTGATGCCCATATGTCTATTTTTTTTCTTCTCTCTGGGCAAGGCCCATATGATACTCTCAAGGAGTAATTTCTTTTCCTCCCAAACTTTTATTTTTTGATTCTTATGTACTTAAGTTTCTAAATTAATATATAGGGTTAGGCTCTTTACATAAAAAAAATATACTAATAATATCGTGAAGCTCTTTCTACGATATCCCATTTTGCAGCAACACATATATTCTAAGGCCACATACTTACATACATTATTTTATCAAATATATATTATCCTTTGCATAAGTACTTAAAGACATTAGAGTTACTAGTACCTTGGGAATTATGCAATTCAAATGAGATTTAGACATGCAACCATTTATAATTTATTCATATTTTAAATTCCTCAAAACTCAAATAGGTAGGGATTCATAATCAATGCAATATCTAAAAATTTCCTAGAAAATAATAACTAATTCTTGTCATCTTGGCTATATAAATACTTCATTAATTCACTTGTGTAGGGACATCCAATATATTTGAAATCATTGGCAAATATTTTTTGTCAAATCATCAAATTATTCTATAACTGGCTTCTTTTCTCTTGAAATCATTTTAATTTTATTCATATGAGAGAAAAAAAACTAAGTTTATTTTACTTTATGATGGTGATTCTTTATCAATTTAAAAATTCATCAAAATAGGATTGAAATAATCCCCTTAAAATATATGATTTATAAACAAAATTATCAATTCTAAAATATTGTCCTTCCAAACATTTATTTCCTTTATTATCTCACTATGATTTGTAATGAAATGAATTCATTAGATAAATAATTATCTAAAATTATCCTTGCTCAAAGGGAAGAAACAACCCATTTAAAATCTTGGTTGATATAAAAAGTTGATCTCTAAGTTTTGTTGTCTATTAGTGTCCCACACTTAGTCATAATCAAGGCAAGTTGGTCGGCCATCACTGTAACCAAGCCATCCCACTAAGGCCGAGACCAAGAAGTAGTTACTTTCTAGCAATTCAAAGGTCACAAAGTACTCAATAGATGCCGAGAAGAATGATTATTGAGCTGCATAGAAGAGTAAGTGTGGAGCGACAACACATAGTTATGTCAAGCGAGATAGTATTGACCGAGCACCAGTGTTTGGTTATGTTGAGTAAAAAAAATTGTATATATGTGTTTGGAATGGCACAAACACCAAGGTAAACCATATTGGATGACTTCTATGGATAATTTAATGATCATGCACAAAGATTTAATGCATTAATTATGGGTTATTTTTATGATCATGGACCCCTATGCAAGTCATGCAACCAATCAAAATTAGGGATGCCTAAGCAGAAAAACATGATGGATCTAGATCATTGATCTTGATCTGGATGATGTATATATGGGATGCTTCAAAATCTAATCCATGTGTGCATAAGTGTAAGTGTTTTGTTGTAGATGTGAAGTGAAGATATCATAATTATATGCATGTTTCACATATATGAAGCATTGACTAGACAGAGTGACCGAGAAGAGCAGTGAAGAGCTTAACAAAGATAAATCAGATAGAGAGATCAGTTAAGAATTGGAAAGAGTATATCTGTTATTATCATTTATAGTATAGACCGAAGGATCAGGTATTGATACATTCTAGAAAGTGAATCAGGGTAAATCTCTTAACAAAGTGGTCCTTACAAGTCTTTGTAAATCTCTTAACCAAGTGCTTACTTTGTTGTAAGTTTATATCCTTTAACAAGGTAGATTGTATAAGTCTGTAAAATCTTAACATGTCAGACCCCTCACAGGGTAGATCATTAGATGTGATCAAAAGTTTGTAGGCCTAACAGGCACACTTTATTACTGTAATAGTGAAGATTTGTGGGTGTCATCCCTACCCCAGTTTTACCTTCAAGGGTTTTTGGGTTACCAAAATATTTTTGTTATGTGTTCATGACTAGATGTTAAATATTTATAGAATATCAGTTTATGTTTATGAATACATGGTTGAATTAGTTTTTTTAGAATTGGTATAAGTTTTATAGATATGATTCATTCCCCCCTCTCAGTTACTGCTTTCCCATATTAAACTTACAACAATTGGTATCAGAGCATTGTTCTCTTAAAATAAGTCTAACCACTTGAGAGTTAAGATCTTGGAAATTGAGGCTTATAAGTTGGGAAAGGTCATTGAGAATAAGAATATTGATATTGAGCTAGCACTACATCAACTTGAGACAGCAAGAGTAGAATTGAGAAATCCTTAAAATCTAGGAAGGAATTAGTGACTTAGATGAATGATACTCAATATAAAGAATTTGAGACTGAAGGTCTATTTGACAATGGAGATTCAAAATAAAGTAATGCAGAAATTGCATATCTATTGGAGAAGAAAAAAAAATTGAAAGAGAAAGTAAAAATTCTAAAGATAGAACAAGAAACTCAATCAATAACACTATGTGAGGTGATTGATCAGAAAAAGAAAGTTGAGGAAGACAAGACAATGGAAGAACAAGACAAGAGAGAGATGGATACCAGACTCAATGAAAGGACTAGTGATGTGTACAAGATCACTAAAAAATAGTTGGACATGTTCAATGAGCTATTATTTGCAAATAAAGAGCTAAACAGAAAAGAAATTGAAATCGCATATGTGAGATCTGAGAGCAATCAACTAAAAATGAGTTGATATTTGAAAGAGAACTCATTAATAGGATAAAAAACAAAATAAAGCATTGAGATAATTTGAGGAAATTATGAGATCACCAAGGAGGAATAGTGACACATCTGGACTTGGACATACCGAGCACCAGTCTTCCACTGAAGAAGGAGAATCATCAAAGAGTGGATATCTGAGAAATGCAAAGCTGAAGAATAGCAAGCCTACATGTTATCACTGTGGGAAACTTGGTCACACAACAAACATATGTTGAAGGAAGAATAGTAATTCAAATCCTAAAACAAAATTCAATGGATATTGTTTTAACTATAAAAATTATGGACATCAGGCACATGAATGCAAGTCAAAGACTAGAAATACACCTACTTCACCTAGATTCCAAGGACATTGCTACAATTATCTGAAATTTGGTCATAGAACCCAAGATTATAGATCTAGTGCAAAATCCAAATGGACATCTAAGAAACAAGGCAATACACCAAGGAAAGGTAACACATTCAATTGGGATTATAATACAAGGCACAATTTTCATTATTGCAATGAATTTGGTCATGTTGCAGAGAATTGTATAATTACATACTTTAGAGTTAAATCCAAGAGTTGGATGAATGCAAGTGTGGTTTTCTATAGTTGACACAAGATCGGTCATACCAAGAGAGATTGCAAGACCAGAGCCCTGATACCTATTGTTGAGTAGGTAAGGAATCAGATGAATCTAACATGGAGAAAGAAAGATGAACCAAGTAGTAGTGGATCCAGTGAAGACGAGATCACCCAATCCAATAAATCAGGTGATCACACTACTTCCAATTAAGCATAAAGGTATGTAAGGAATTGTTTTCTCAAATGCTATATTTTACACCAGTTCTTAACATAAGATGTATTAAAGTCCATATCTATATAGGTTAAGATGAATTAGGAAATATTTGAGGCAAGAACTAAGAAAAAGAATTATAATGAATATTTGATGTGGAGCATTAGTATCACCTTATGTTGAGCTACCATACTAACTGAGCTGATATGTCGACTGGTCATCAGAAGTGACCAATTCACTATTCTGACTGAGTGGTGTGTGATAACTAAGCTATTTAATCAAGGACCAAGTACAACTATTATCCACCTATCATTGCATGAAGCATTTATTAAAGACCTAATCTGACCATTTGAGGGTATATAATCAATTTAGGCATTCATTCTTCATTCGACACATCAATTAGAGTTTGCAAAGCATTCTAAAGGTGATTCAAGAGTGATTTGAGAAGATTTTGAAGTGATTCCACCTGTATATCATTGGAAAGTATTGAGAAGGTTGAAGACCCTTTGTTGCTGAGTTAACCAAAATCTACTTTGCGAACCCTAACTTGCAGAAATGGCAGCTAGCTCATCTGTTGGCGTGAAAAGACAAAACAAGGCAATACTAAATTTTTAATTGGTCAGGAGCGACGTGTGTGCAACACCAAATTTCTGAGTCATTCCTAAAACTATGATAAAGGGAGATCTTACAGGAGCCCTGTCATGAATTTCACCTAAGGTACTCATGATGCATGATGTGCGAGCATGTTGTATGTGAAAAGTTGGAGAAGTTGGATACTTTTAATTGAGGGAATTTTATGATAAATTATGTATAAATAGAGTTTTGAAGCTTGATCATGAGTAGATTGCTGAGAAAGGGTTAGTTTGTGTCCTAGACTTCCCGCACGACTTTAAATTCAAATGGATCAGGATTATGTTAAGAAGAAAACATTATATGTGTCTATGGTTGGAGAATGGACCAGTACAGATAACCAACGACATTATTTACTGAGTTATTGCGTATCCCATTTTGCAAGGGAATCATACCATGCACTGGCTAAAAAAAGGAAGATATTCAAAATTTTAGTTTGGCCGAGTCGAACAAATGAGGAATGACAATTTCTATGATCACAGATCCATAAATTGATTTTGGAGTCAGATTCATTGCACAAAATATTTATCAATCTAGCAGATTGTATAGTGTCTCATGTGTACCAGTTGATCAGGCATTAAAAATAGTAAAAAAGGATCATACTTATGATCTTTCCGAGTTACAAATGACTCAACCTTTTGAGAACCTATCAGCAATTAGGAAGGAAAAGAACTCTATGTGTAAGTTTGGTTCCTTACTTGTTTTTATATTCTTCTATGTACAAAAAACTTTTCCTAATATTGGAGATGTTGTATGTGTTAGAATGAATTTAGAATAACTGAGAGGGGGGGTGAATTAGTTATCCTCAGGTCTAGATGTGCCCATTAAAAATTTATACCAATTTGAACAACTCAGATATCCTCGGCAACAATAACATAAAATAACAACATACATATGCAGTTCACTGTTTAGATGTAATTAACATGTAGAAACTTAACAGTAAAACTCAACATAAAAATTCACACAAGGTTACACCACAATTTTAACGTGGAAACCCAATATGGGAAAAACCAACAATAACATACTATCAAATTTTCACTCTTCTGAAGTGAGCTCTGTTAGAGGCCAACCCAGTTAGAGGTTACAAAATACACTGCTAAATGTGACCTGGTTAAAGGATTTAATCACCCTGTCAGGAGTGGCCTTGTTAGAGGACTTATAACATTCCACCTGAATGTAACCTTGCTAAAGGATTTATATAATTACTGTTAGGTCAACCTGGATAAAGGATTTTGACTGATACAATGGTTAGAAAGTAATCAGCAGGTGTGATCTGATACATACAACTTACTTTGCAAATCCATATCCAATTCAGCTCAAATGCTAATTCACTGAGTGGCCTCCATTCTCATTTCAATCTTTAGATCTACTTGGAAATCTGTCAAGCAATCACTCATGTAGTTCTCTACTTCTCTATTCAGCCTTCTTTGCTAGATCATGCCAATATGTCAATTAACTATGCAATCCTCTTGCATACTCTTCATACTTCATGGATAATCTCCTAAGGTTATCTTATACCTCTTCATCTAGGTTAGATATATCTTTTTCCGCTTAATCAAGATCATAGATCTTAGGTTAGGTCAGATCCAATAGATCTTTCCATGTTTACATTTAATTTACTTCTCCAATGCAATCACAAATTAAATATTTGATCCATGCATTAATTACAGTTACCCATGCATTTACATAGTGTGGATCAATCACGCTTATCCTTAATTAACTTTACATATCCCAATAAAATCAATTATGTCAGCCAGAGATCTCAAATCCCAACAATTACCAAAATACTGTTGCTCGGCCAGCACTGTGTTCCTCGATAATTTACTAGCACTCGGTCATCACTGACTTCTCTCAGCATATGTTGGTGCTCGACATAAACTATTCTCAGTAAACTGTCATTGAAAGATAAACAACTCATTACTTTGCCAATGTGCTAATTGATCTAGTACCCTTGTGATTTCTCATAACTCAACCATTCCACTTGGTCTTCTTGTTAAATCTCCTTCATCAAACAATAGATATAGTACTCAAATAGATAGAAATAGTCTCACCAGTTAAGGTTTGACATCAGTGACAAAACAAAAATTGTCTCCATTGTAGCTTTCCAAAAATATTTCCAACAATCTCCCTCTTTGGCATTGATGGCAACACTAAACAATAAAACAATAATTTTCAACCATAGTTACCGTATAATCTAAAAGTATGCCGGTGTTCCTTGATATGAATTTTTTTTTATTAATGTCTTTAGCTTCATTCTGATTCTCATCTTGTAAAAATTTTCTCCCTCTGTGTCTGTAATCACACTAAAAATTTTATGTGTCTATTCATCTGTAGATTCCCTCTTTGACAACACTCTCTTTTTTAGTAATCTCTCCTCTTTGTCTTCTTTTTTGTAATCTCTCCATCTTTGACAACAATGCCAAAGACGTTGACATCTTCATCATGCAAATTCTTCTGTTCTAAAGTTTGTATCATGTTGTTCCTATCATCTTGCCTATGACTAATCCTATTTTCTATATTTGTCTATTTTTCACATCTTTAGGCAGCATCCTAAAGTGTGACTACCTGTGCATCAATGTGTGAAATATTCAGAATATAACATTTGATGCAACAGTGTCATTATAAACTAATTATCCTCAGTTAGGGGAATCACTCCTAATTTACCTCACAGATACTCATGAGAATCCTTGGGTAGTTCCTTTGTAAATATGTCTGCTAACTGTTCCTTTGTGTTCACATATGCCAGTCTCACTTCCTTCTTCTGAACTAGCTCCCTCAAGTAATGATACTTGATAACTATATGCTTTGTCTTAGAGTGCATTATAGGGTTCTTAGAAATATTAATGGCACTCATGTTATCACAATATATGACAACTGGTTATGTGATCTCTTCTTTCATACCTCTTAGTAGTATCTTCAACCACACAATATTAGAACAATTAACTACTGCTACTACATACTCGGCTCTAGCTGTAGATTGTGAGGTGCAATTCTATTTCTTGCTTGTCCATGAAACTAATCTTTTTCCTAGAAGAAATGCTCCTCCTGTGGTGCTTTTCCTATCATCTACATTTCTAGCCCAATCAAAATCAGTATAAACTCTGAGCTCAAACTTATCATTCTTTTTGTAATACAGACCATATTCATCTGTTCCTTTCAAGTATCTCGAAATCATTTTTACTGTCATTATATGAGTTTCCTTGGGATTGGCAGAAAATCTTGCAACAATACCAATAGCTAGTGCAATATTAGGTCTACTATGTATAACATATTATATCTTTCCAATCATTGATCTATAAAGGGTTTGATTCACTTCTTTTGTACCATCATTCTTTGTCAACTTCTATCTAGTAGCCATGGGTGTACTCACTGGTTTTTAATCTTCCATTCCAAAATTTTTTAGTATCTCCTTGATATATTTTGATTGAGTAATATAGATACCATTCTTCATCATTTGTAAGCCAATAAAATTTTTTATCTCACAAAACATAAATATCTCAAATTCAGTTTGCATCTCCTTTGCAAATGCTTGGCATAACACATCTTTTCTACAAAATATAATTTTATCAACAAAAATTTCAGCCAACAAAGGACCTTTACTTTGCTCTGTATTCAAATACAGGTTGCTATTGTCAATTGTTCTTGCAAATCCAATCTTCACCAGATAATTGTGCAATCTCTCATGCCATGCTCTTGGTGCTTGCTTCAATCCATATAGTGATTTTTGTAATCTGCAAACCATATTTCTCTTACTTGGGTCTACAAATCTATCAGCTTGTTCAATATATACTTCTTCTTCTAATATTCCATTTAAAAATGCTAACTTTACATCCATTTGATAGACTTTAAAACCTCTATAGGCTGCATATGCAAGTAATGTTCTTACTCCTTCCAATCTTGTAACTGGGGTGAATGTTTCTCCATAATCAATTCCTTCCTTTTGTGCATAACCCTTGCATACCAGTCTAGCTTTGTTTCTTGTTACCTCTCCATGTTCATTCAACTTATTTCTGAGTACCCACTTAGTACCAATTACACTTTTATCACTAGGCGTAGGTACAAGTGTCCAAGTCTTATTCTTCTCAATCTGTTCAATTTCTTCATTCATGGCTTGTATCCAGTCTTCATTGTCTAAAGCATCTTTTACTGTTTTAGGCTCAAAATCACATAATAAGCATGTATCTTCTCTCAACTTACTTCTTTTCATAACTATAGAATCCTTCGATCCTATGATTTGATCAGGTTTATGGTTCCTCCTTACATACTTTTCTAGAGTAGGCTCTTTTTCTACTTCAGGTTGATCATTCATGTCCAATTTAGGTTGATTCTGCGACTTGACATCTCCATCAGATAGCTCGACAATTACCTCCTATTTTTTGGCAACCTCATTCTGTGACTCGGTAGGTGCTTGTTGTTACTCGGCAACCACATTCTCAGTTTTAGGTAATGTATTAGAATCTTCCTCATCCATATAGAAAAATGATTTGTACCTCTCAGGTTCCTATGTGCTTTTAGATTCATTTCTTTCTGCATACTCATCAATTCTAACATTTTCAATTTCCACAATTTTGTTAGTGTTAGAATTCAAACACTTATATGCCTTACTCTTTGTTGAATAACCAAGAAATATGCCTTCCTCACCTTTAGCATAAAGTTTCCCATTTCTGTTATCATTCAATATGAAACATTTTCTTCCAAAAACTTTGAAATATTTTACATTAGGTTCATATCCATACCATAGCTCATAAAGTGTAGCATTAGTACCTTTCTTGAATTGTACTCTATTCAGGGTATAGACTTCTGTACTTACAGCTTCTCTCCAATATTTTTGTGCAACATTTTTCTCCATCATTAGTGTTCTGGCACAATCCATGATAGATCTATTTATCCTTTCAGCAATACCATTCTGTGGTGGTGTCCTAGGTGCGGACATCTATCTTTATATCCCTTGGTCATTGCAGAACCTGTTAAAATCATTAGAAATAAACTCACCTCCTCTGTCAGATCTTAGACATTTTAGATTTTTACCTGTCTCCTTTTCAACTTTTTCCAAGTACCATTTAAATAACTATAATGCATCAGATTTTTCTTTAAGAAACATAATAGTCATCATTCTTGAATAATCATCAACAAATAGAATAGAATATTTGTCTCCATAGTAAATTTTCTCACCAATGGGTCCACAAAGGTCAGTATGAACTAATTCTAGAATTTCCTCTGAAGTATGAATTTTTCTTTTGAAACTAGACTTAGTCATCTTTCCCAATTGACATTGCTTACACATTGCATTTTCAGATTTCTTTAACTTAGGCATCCCTCTAACCTTTTTCAATTTACAAATGCTTACCAAGTTATCAAAGTTTAAATGACACAACCTTTTATGCCATAACCAAACATGATTAGTTTGTGCAAACAAGCATGTCTCATTAGCTAAATCCAAATAGAACAAGTTACCTTAAGTCTTCTCACCACCTCCAACTAGTTCTCCATTGGTATCATAGATCTTTGCTTTCCTGTGATGGAACTCAAGTCTATAACCATAAGTATTCAAATGTGCAACACTCAATAAATTATATTTAAGATCATCAACCCAATATACATTGTCACATCTGATCTTGACAATCAATTTAATTGATCCTTTACCTTTAACAAGACACAGTGCATCATTACCAAATTTAACATAACTACCCTTACACTGATCTAGTGTCTCAAATTTATCTTTATCACTAGTCATGCGATGTGAACAACCACTGTCAATAATCCAATGGTCACCTTTACTCATATAAGAAATTAGTGCAGTTTTCTCATCATCATCAGAATCATCTTTCATAGCAACATACACAACTTCTATATCATTTTCATCTGAATTGTTAGAATCGTTGTCACAAGCTTCTTCAGCTATATAACAAGATTTCTTACCTTTGTCCTTGTAATCCTTATACCTTCTGAAGTCTCGGTCATCATTTCTATCTTTGTACTTATTGTCCCTTCCTTCATCTTTTTCATTCTTATCAGGACATCTGGCAACAATATGACCAACTTTGTTACATGAAAAACATATGATAGGAAGTTTACCTTTGAATTTTCCTTTTCCTCTAGATAGTCTTTTTTCCATGACTGCTTCAAGTTCTTCCAGATCATCATCTATGGTGTCATTGTCACTGTTCACAAATTTCTTTCCTTTCTTTGATTTGTTAAGCACCAACTGGGATCCGAATGTAGACTCAATAGCTTGTGGAGTGTAGTTATCAAAATTTGACATCTCAAATGTAGTAAGTCTGCCTTCCGGACTTTCCAAAGTCAAATTATTGTTAGGAGTACATCTTAATTCTTGAATTGTAGAGACTCTAATAGCATATACAGGAAGAAGATTCATCAATACTTTTCTCATAATGGTGTTATCATCAATGGTTCCCTTTGCTCCTCTAATAGCATTTACCACTTCCTTTATCCTACCATAGTATTGAACTATATTTTCTCCTTCTTGCATTTTCATTTCATCAAACTTGCCTCTTAAGCTTTCATATTTGGCTCTTAGCATATTTGTGTCACCTCCATAGATGGTTTCTAGGGTATCCCACATTTTCTTTGCAATTGAACAATTCTTTATGTCTTCAAACTCATGATAGTTCAACGATGATGGAATCTCAAACATTGCTTGATTGTGTTCCTTCTTTTCTCTTAACTATGCAACTGTGGCAGGTGCAGTGGGGGCTACATAAGAATTTTCAACATAGTGCTTACCTGAATCACCAATACCAGCCAGATGAAAATTCATCAAACTCTGCCATGCAGGGAAGTTATCTTTGTTCAACTTTGGTACCTCCTTCTTATACATCTTGATCTTTTTCTCTAAGTACCTTCAAACTATATTCAAGAGACCAATTCTCTGACACCAATTGTTAGAATGAATTTAGAATAACTGACAGGGGGGGTGAATCAGTTATCCTCAGGTCTAGATGTGCCCATTAAAACTTTATACCAAGTTGAACAACTCAGATATCCTCGAAAATAATAACATAAAATAACAACATACATATGTGTTGGTAAACAGATTGTTCTTTTTGATTTAACTCTCAAATGCCCAAATCTATGAGAAACAATTCGATACCAACAGTTGGATAATCTATCACTAGATTGATAGATTTCCTCTGAATTGAAAGGTACAGCTCCCTTATGAATGATATGCAATGAATTTGTTTATTTCCTAAACTAACTGGGTGCGTTCTTAACCTGAGAATGGAAGAGGAAAAACCAAGTTATCCTAGGCAGGACTAACTCAGGCAGATTATAGATGTTAAGCCTAGCCAACTTCGAGAACTCACACATCCTATGACTCCCCGAGATTGGTAATGCAAGAATGCTGTTAGTTATGCAAATGCAATGACATGAGAATAAAATGAAGATTAAACATTTGAATCTTTGCAACAAGAACAGATGAAAGTACTCTGATCTATCACCCATTCACCATTTGACTAAGAATGCAAGAAAGTGCCCAAAACTGACCATAACAATACT
>MU225792.1:147093-162976 GCA_018584345.1 Thuja plicata | reverse complement strand
TCCTCTTTAATTCCTTCTTACAATTTTGTCTCCCCTTTTGAAATATTGAGCTACTCAATATTAAATGCCAATTTTGACTCAAAATTGGCCATCTTTTCAAGTCTATGTGTCTCCTATGTGGCTCTTAATTGGATGCCACATAGGTGCCACTTCATGCAAGCCTCTTCCTCTCTCCAAAAACTCTATAAATAGAGGCCTTCTCCTCTCATATTTTCATCTCTCAATATTGCATTGTTATCATGTTATTTTGCTTTTAGAAGCTCATAGCTATAGATTTCATGTTTTCATATGCTCTTAGTTTATGCTTAAATCACTTAGATATTATATGCTAGGTTTCAAATTGGTGAATGAATCTTAATTTATATCTAATATATGCATATCATGTTCATAACTAACTTAGAATATCATCATCTTGAAGAATATTTGAGACTAGTTCTTCATACTAGCTCTTGAATCTTTCTTCTTGTTTGTCAATCTTGCATTGATCATAATCTATCCACTTGGGGATCTATAGAATTTGTGTTTGAGAGAGCACATTCACATTCCCATAAGAAATGAAATCAAATAAGCCTCTTGGGTGCAACTTGTTTCTGCTCTATCGGATGATATGAGGATACTTTTTAGGTTTTCTTGCTTGCTTTCATTTCACTTGAGTTTCATATGATAACCCACTAACAATTTCATGTTTGTGAATGATTGTAGATTGAATAATTCCTCATACACATTCTGGCACACCTTATGGGACCCACGTCCCTAAAATTCCTACCTTCTTGTCTTAAATTTCTTCAAGTTTCGCCAAGCATGCGGATCTACGTTTGCATTTTACGCAGAGGCGTCTGCGCAAATGCTGATTCTTCCTGAACTTTCATTCGATGTCTACGCTGAACCAGCATCTCCACTCTGCACTGGCATCTCCACCTAGAAGAGCTAGTTTGAGACTTTGCAAACACAACCTTTTGGTTTATCAAGATTTTTGGTTTTTCTACTGATTTTTGGCATCTTATCATTTTGTTTTTTAGAAGAGACTCATTTTACAAGTAGAAATTATGCCAAATCTTCATTAAGGAGAATACATTTTGATAATGGTTCAAATAACACTAGCTTTTAGTTGTGTTTATACTCTCAAAATAGCTAAATTTGACCAAACTAAAGACTAAGAAGAAGAAAAAGTAACTTTATTTGCTATCTTTTTGTGTTTGTAGGTACATCGGCAGCCTCGTAAATGCTAGTTCATGAACCAACATCTGTGATTGACAAACCAGTGTCTGCGCCCTGAACTAGTGTCTCTGACTGGTATAACATCTCTTTGGTTTTTTCTGTGTTTTTAGCCTATTTTCTGCTTACTGTCATTTTTTAGGCAAAAACTAGAATCAACGTCTGCGCCCTGAACCAGTGTCTACGCTCTGTCTAACTGATATTTATCATCTACTAACAATTGTTAATTGGTTCTTATGCTAATAACACTTGTCAAAGATCAATATTCATAGAACTACTAACTAATTGTTTTGCAGCACCGCTTGTCAAAGACACAAACTCAAAACTACTCACATTTGTCTTACAGGTTGCCTTAGATCTACATCAACCAAATGATCATGTTTGTATTAATATTTTTTTAGGCACCTAGACTAATTAGTTAGATTTTTTTTGTCTAATCCTAAGTGAGTTTTAGGGGATTATGCTCTCTTCCCTTTTGGGAAGATCAAAAACCTAGACACACTTACTTAGTATTGAACAATTGAATCTTTTGGAAAGAACAAAGCATTTCTTGCGTGCTTGTGGAGAAAATGATATTGGATAGGAGAGTATGCTCTTTTCCCCTTATGGGAAAATTAGAAATCTAGACTCCTTTTTGTCACCAATCCAGGTTACTATGAATCGTTTAGATGGGCCTATCAGTTGAGGAAAAAATCTCTTGGGAATGACCCACGTGAGAACAAGGTGTAAGCCACACCACTCTAACTCACATTAATCAAATTTACTCCTTGGGATTAAAGCCTTAGGATTCGGTTGGAATTTGAGCTTAGACTCGACTCTCGTCTACTTAAGTATGACCTCACAGTCTCAATCACATTTATGTGACCACTTTTTTCAAGACGCTCTATGGGGATATATGTCTGAATCGTGCTTGTGTGGACATAGAGGATACAATGAAACTAAGAACTATACTAAACACTCTAGGCTTAGAAGCTACCTGGAACACCCCCGAAAGGTGATAATTCTTGTGCAAGGAAGATAGTAACTTCCCCAAGATCATTCGTACATTCATGCCACCCTAAGCATTTGGAACCGGATAATACGGTGTCATGACTAGAGCCATTACATGCTTGGTGACGACCATATTCTAATTAGCTCTTGTGTGTGCTCCTAAGCTTATGAGCAAGTATTTTCATGCTATGCCAATTCCTTAGGTAGATTTTGTGCTTGAAGTGCTTGAAGAACATTGACAAATCCAAAACACATACATAATATCCAACATTCAAATTTGTCACGTGCTTGTATCCTTCAAGGTTGCTTTGTCCCTTGTCAGATTTTTTTTAGACACATGCTTTTTATTTTCCGGTTTGATTATGTTGAAATTGGTTCTTTCCATGGAACAAATCTATTGAAAAATCAGAACAAGATCAAGCTTTTGCCAGATTATCAAGACAACATCCTTTTACAAAAATTTGGTCTTTTATGAGATATGTCCTGAAAACCTCAAACTATTCATCCAAGATCAGATCTACTTATAGGACATGACCGATTCTAAGAAGCATAAGAAGGTGAAAACTCTGTTACCACCCATGCAAAAAGAATAGAAAAACACAACCTGAGAGGCTACCAAGTACCAACACATTATCGATTCCATCAAGAAAGAAATATATAAATGGGAACAATTTGAAAAAGCATTCTACAACAACAAGGTTGCTCATTTCATGGGCAAATATCGCCTAAACTCTGCTTGTGTTGGATTTGAACAATATGTCTAGTCAGTTTACCAAAACAAACACAAGTTCCTTCTCTTCTTAAGCTCACTTAGTTTGCATTGTAGGACCTCACTTATGTTGTCATCTTTAGAAACACATCACACACTCATCCTAGCATGATCTTGCATTAATCAAATCAATCCTAATCAGCCTAGCATCATCCTAATCATCATCCAAAGCATCCTTGATCACACCCCTCACTTGGTATTGCATACCCTTTTGAGTTGCTAAAAACCTACATCTTAATCAAACCCCATCCTTGAATGTCCTTAAACTAAGCATTGTTTTAGGATAATCCCCTTTGTCTTTTGCAACCTCATCACCTTGATCAAAAGGTTGGTTCGCATTAACAAAGAATCTCATCCACCAAAGACCACAAGTCTGTCTTAGGTAGATAATCATATCCACTTGATCCTACACTAGGGAAAGCAACCCTTGATCCTTGCATACATCAAGTCATCCTTGATCCGTAGAAGCACATCCATCATCTTAAGCACATCCTAATCCTAGTATCATCATCCTTAGTTTCCTAGGTGTATCCTTGCATACATCTTGCATCTCATATTCCTTTAGGATAGTCATTTCATGCCACCCATCACACGAGCCACTAAGAAGAGGAAGAACATGGACCCTAATCTTGCCACTAGCTCATCTAATCCTACGACTGACAATACCAATGCCATAGTTACTTATGCGCCTCAGCCCAATGATCAAATTGAACATATCTGGGTAGACACTAATGAAACTCCCACTCTAAGTATCATGGAAACATTTATCAACCATCCAGCGCTTGTCCACATGGTAAATGCCATGAGTGGACGCAATAGCAACCAGGTACTCTTGGACATCCAACAACAAGGACTTCAATTTCCACCTTGGATTATACCCACACTTGTCACATGACCTATGGCACTTCTAGGGGAATGTCCTTATCCCACTAGAAACTAAGTTTTTGATCCACTTCAATGAGCCCTACAAGTGGGAACTATTCTCGTGCAAGTAGTTCATCCCTCCATTCCACCTTCCATCATACACACAACACCCTCACCTACCTTATGAGCCCCGCCTCTTGATGCCACATCAGTAGCGTAAACAATACCTCCTATCACTATGCAAGCACCTTCGCAAGCCACAGTCGCTCCTCTTTCGCAAGCAATCCCAACATTCATTGCAAACTTTCCACCACCACCAGTTAGAACACAACAAACCACTATTCCACCCATTCCTACTCAACCTGTTCAAAGTGTTGCAACCATTTCACAACATCAAAGCACCCAATTCTCCATGCCTATTCCGCCTTTCTTCACCATAGGCATGCCACCTACTAATGCCTATAACCAACCCTTATTTCTACAAGGGTCCACTTTTCCTGCTCCACCAGCGACACAATCACAATGAATGCTAGCAGTTCTATCTCAAAAATTGTTCAACCTAGATACCACCATACTACAACCATCCATGAATCCCTTCGTCGTACCCCAAATTCCCATCCAACCTATCCAATAGCAACAACAATAGCAACCTATCCAACAACAATAGAAACAACAACCTATCCAACAACAACAACAACCTATCCAACAGCAACAACAACAACCTATCCAATAGCAATAGCAACAACAACCTATCCAACAACAACAAATCACCAATCCATTCACATCGCAAGCGCAACAACAACCAATCAACCCCTTCAGCGCTGCACAGCCTACTATCCAAACTACATAGCAGTTGCAACCACAAATGCAGGGGGAAAATCCCCTCATGGCACACCCACTGCAACAGTTTTCTAATCCTTTTATCCAACCCGTGCAACAACAACAAACTCATTCTGCCAATTACATAGCCATGCCATCTTCCGCTGCATCATAAACAATTCCCCCTCCACAATAAGTTCTCACTGGGGGCATTCCACTGCAAAACAGTTATCCTCCATCCTATGCAGGTGCGCAATAGGTTCATCCCACCTATCCAACACCACAATAAATACAAGAATATTTCCAATAGTTGCAACAATCTTATCAAGCGTCGACACTTCCCCCAATGCAATATTCCCCTCAACCACAACTTCCACCACAACAACCTGTATATGTTGACTAGCAAGAATCATACCAAACACTACAATATCCCCCATAGAGTCCTCCATTTTCACCATTCGATCCATATCAGGTTCAAGGAAACCCTGTAATCACGATCAACAATCCTCCCCCACAAATCAATCATGAATGGGAGGAAATGAAGAATGCTCTCAAGGAGCTAAAAGCTGGGACATAAGCTAAAACATTTAAGTTTGAAGAGGTATGTCCTTATCCCTTTGATCGATCTATCACTTCCATACCCTTCCCCAAGCACTTTGAGACCCCAAAATTTGATAAATATCGGGGGAAGGGTGATCCTGTGAGTCACGTAAAAGAATTCTACATAGCCTGTTAAGAAGTGGCCTATAGCAATAACTTCCTCATGGGCCTATTTTCCAAAAGCTTGGGAGGCACCGCTCTTGAATGGTTCTACAAGATCCCTTATGGCACAGTCTCTACTTTCACAGAATTATCTGAAAATTTTGTGGCCCAATACGCACATAATGTCGAAAATGAACTCTCACTCCTTGACCTATGCAATTCCAAACAAAAGGGAGGAGAAAGCCTGGCTGAATATCTTCAGTGTTGGAAAGGGCTTACCACAAGGTTGTCTAACCAACCCCCAGAACAACATCTTATCAAAATCTTCATTAACAACCTTCATCCTAAGCTTGTGTATCACATGCACATGAGCTATATACAAACTTATCACAACATCAGAATCAAGGGTATGGACCTTGAACAAGGTCTTGTAGAAGAAGGTATCATTAAGCACTATAAAGAATCCCAACCTTAGAAACATAACAATGATCGATCGTGATACTCGAACAAGAATAAAAATGCAGTAACAGATGGAGCCACTAATACCAAACACGTTCAAGTTGTGGTAGCTAGTCCTAATGCACCTACCTAGACATATCAACAAGCACCACCAATGTTACCTCAACCTCCTCCCATGTATCAACAACCCACTCCCATGTATCCTCAACCAACATATTAGCAAAACATGCACCCTCAAGGTGCACCTATTTATCCTCCTCAAGGGACATCATATCAACACAACTACCAAGGTCCTATGAATCAAACAAATGCTATATCACTCCCACATGGAAAATAAAGACCTCACACTTCAAATATGCCACAAAGCATGTTTACCCCTTTGGGTGAACCTATAAATGTCATTTTCCACAAGCTAGTCCAAGCTAACCAAGTCATGTATCCTAAAACATAGCCATTTGATGACTCAACTCCTAAGCCAGCTTGGTATAAAGACAACGAGAACTGTGAATACCATCATGTTAAGGGACACACCACTCTCAAATGCATGAAGCTGAAACACTATATTCAAGATCTCATTGACCGCAAGGAGATTGAAGTGGACTCTCCTACCCAATCATCGCCAAATGCAGACCTTAAAATTTATTAAAATGCATTCCCTAAACACACTTCTGGTACAGGCCCAGGAAATCCTACTCAGTCCTCTGATCAGGGAAAGGGAAAACAAGTGGAAAATGCTGATAGAAAATATTATACAAATGCATATATCAACTACGATAATCTCATCGGTTGCATATCCCAAGTCCAGTCCTCCATCAATGTCATCCATGTCAAGGGTGCCAATAACCAATGCGCCATCACCACTCATAGAGGTAGGATAACAGTCATAGGTGCTGGTCCTGCCCCATCTGCTGGGACCCAATCCAACATTTTGGAACACCTAGGGAATACCCCAGCCCAAATTTCCATCCTGGATCTTCTCCGCACATCACCCACTTATCAAGAGATCCTTAATAAAGCCTTGCAATAATCCCGTGTTCCTAGCGACATCAACCTCACTAAATTCCAAAACCTTGTTGGACTCCTATCTACATCTTATGGGGTCTCCTTTAGACCAACAGACGTACCCTTTGAAGAAACCAATCATAATATCCCACTCTGTATCACTGTCATGGTTAAAGAATTGTCCATCAAATGGCTCATGATAGATATTGGATCAGCCCTAAATCTGTGTACTCTAAAATTCATAAAATAGTTGGGTTGCACTAAGACTGATATAACAAATGATGTCATCACAATAAAAGCTTATTACAATCTGGAGCATACTTCTGAAGGCACAATATCATTTCCCATTCAAGTGGGCCCAGTTATCCTAGATATATTATGTCATGTTGTTGATCTTGACCTCCCCTTCAACATTCTCCTTGGATGCCCATGGATTCATTCTATGCAAGTCATCCCATCCACCTATCGTCAGTGCATCAAATTCCCATATAAAGTCATTGAGATCACCATCTACGCAGATCCCAAGCCCTTCGCATACAACAATGCGTTGGAGACATCCTTTCCACATTCCAATCATTGTCCTGGGATTGATATTGGCACCTCTATCGCTAGCTCATCTTGAACCCATTCAGACCCAGAAACAATCCTCTCCTCCACCTTTTCCATGGTCAAGATCAACAACAAAGGTTGTGGTGAGTACACTTTATGTGAAGCCTTCACAGTTGGAGCACTGCTAGTTGATCCTCACACTGAAGGCTGCCAACCTAGTCTAAGAAAAATAGAATCAGAGACAACCAAGGCACTACAATTTGGTTCTATCACTTTTATATCAAAAGGTACTTTGACTAGCTAGGAAATGGCACCAAACATCAACCAATGGCTATATAAAGATCCACCACCCAAGGACACAAGTCACCTTGATTACTTCAAAGATAAGTACCCCGCAACGCACAAACTGGTGACAGAAAAATGGAACTACCAAGGAGGTGGCCTTGGTTATGAAGAGAAAGGAATGAAAGATCCCATTATACCTACCTAACTAGAAAAGCACCTAGGCCTTGGAATGGGCTCTGACACGAATGGGGGCACCAACAAGCTCATTAACTATTCCTCTTGTCCATCCCTGGGAGAAATCACTGACATCAAAGATATCTTGGAAGAGAAAGTTGTGAGAGCTTATGATGATGTTTTCGATGATGAAACCTTCCTGGGAAATGCTATCCTACAACAAATTTCCATCCTCTTCATTGACCTTCCCCTCTGCCATCCTAAACTCATAGACTGGGACCAAGAAAGTGTCGTACATGTTGACAAGTTCCAAAGTGAGGACGCGCTCCTAACCTTTATGGGAGCAATTGAACAAAGCAGTGACTGGGGGCAAGACTCAGCATATGTCTACAAACTAGACCCAAAGGCATACTTTGGGGAAGAGGAGAACTTTAGCCACAAAAATGACACAAAAAAAAAGAAAAAAAAGAAAAAAATTGATCTCCTAGCGAAAACCCCTTTGGGGCGCTATCTGATCATAAAAAAGTAAAAACAAAGGGTGTATCCCCTGGTGAAAACCTCTTTGAGGTGCTAGAGGATGAAGATTCTCCTCTTCCTCTTATTTGATATTACAGGCCTGAACAATCATCAATTCTCATTGAAGAAGCAAAACCTGTCAACCTGGGTACCAAACAAAATCCCGCCATCACATACATAGTAGCATCTCTAACTGAAGCAGAAGAAAGTGATCTTGTCACTTTATTAAAGGAATCCATCAAAAAGTTCACATGGTATTACTCCCACATGCCAGGGTTAGATCCCAACTTGGTGGTTCACCATCTAGCAGTCGACCCAAACATCAAACCTGTCAAGAAAAAGCTCAGAAAGATGCACCCTAAAGTGACACTACTTGTCAAAGCGGAGCTAGAAAACTTACTCCAAGCCAAGATCATCCGCCCCATTGACTATTTTGACTGGATCTCTAATATGGTGCCTATCTCTAAGCCTGATAAATCAATCAGGATATGTACAGATTTCAGAGATCTCAATAAGGCATGTCCCAAGGATGATTTCCCCTTGCCAAACATAGACATGATTGTGGATCTCATAGAAGGACATGAGATGTTGTCACTCATGGATGACTTTTTTGGATATAATTAGATCCACATTGCAAAAGAAGATCAGCATAAGACCGCATTCACAACCCCTTGGGGCACCTTCTGCTATAACATGATGCCTTTTGGCTTACAGAACACTGGGGCAACCTATCAAAGAGCCATGAATATCATTTTTCATGACATGATTCACAAGATCCTTGAAGACTATGTGGACGATATCTTGGCAAAATTAGTAAAAAGGGAAGATCACCTAAATATTCTGGAATGTGTCTTTGACAGAATTGGACACTACTGCTTAATGCTCAACCCTAAGAAATGTGTCTTTGGAGTCATGTCAGGCAAACTCCTAGGGTTTATTTTATCCACACAAGGCATTGAAATCGATCCAAAGAATGTACAAGCTATCATAGAGATGCCTCCACCAAAAACACTTTGACAACTACGTAGCCTCCAAGGAAAACTACAATTTGTGTGCCATTTCATCTCTCAACTAGTAGACAAGTGCCAGCCATTCACTCATCTCCTGTGAAAAGACAACACATTTAAGTGGGATCCTCAAAGCCAAAAGAGTTTTGACAAAATCAAAGAATACTTGGCTAATCCACCCATCTTGGTACCACCTGTACCGGGCCGATGAATCATCCTATACATTTCTACTACTACCACAGAACTGGGGGCACTCCTTGCTCAATTGAATGATGAAGTAAAATAAAGAGCTATTTATTATATCAGTCGAACCTTAGTGGGTTATGAGCTCAATTATTCTCCTATGGAAAAATCATGTCTGGCAGTGGTCTTCACCACTCAAAAACTTTGCCACTACATGATTAGTCACACAACCAAGCTCATTTCAAAGGTGGATCCTCTCAAGTACCTACTCTCTAGGACTACACTTACAGGTCGAATGGAAAAATGGGTTAGGTTGCTAAGTGAATTTGATATTCAGTATGTCAACATAAAATCCATTAAAGGGCAAGTCATTTCCAATCAGCTAGCCGAAGCACCATTGGTAGATGCATATCCTTTGGTCATAGAATTTCCAGATGAGCATTTGTGCATGATAGAAGAACAACCAACATGGAAACTCTACTTTGATGGGTCCTACATAGCTCATGGCATAGGCGTAGGAATACTTTTTGTCACACCTCAAGGTGACTACATCCCCATGTCATTCAAATTAGGATTTCCCTGCACAAACAACATTGCTGAATATGAAGCACTATTCGCAGGACTCCGCATGGCCATAGAATGGAACATCACACATATCCAAGTCTTTGGTGATTCCCAACTCATCATCAAACAAGTCTTGGGTGAGTATCAAACCAAAGATGACAAATTGACGCCATATAAGCAGATGGTTGACAAGCTAAAAGAACACTTCCTTCACTTACATATAACATAGGTACTACACTTGCAGAACAAAGCTGCTGATGTAATGGCCACAATTGGCTCCCTTCTCAAGATTCCTCATGAGTCTATGCAATACAAATTCTTAGTTGAGCAACTACATGCTCCCGCTAATGAGAACGATGAATCAAACCACGTATGTGTCTTGGTTGGTCCCCAGTCCCCATGGTACCATGATATGCAAGCTTACCTACAAAATGGTATCATATCTCCTCATCTCACTGCAAACCAACACCAAAACTTTATCCGTAGAGCATCCCATTACACCCCCGTAGCCAATACCCTTTATTGTCGAGGTTATCACAACGTGCTCTCTAGATGTCTAGATGAAAACGAAGCTGCCCAGGCTTTACAAGAGGTACATGCTAGAATCTGTGGTGCCCACACGAGTGGCATGGTCCTAGCCAAGAAAATTCTACATACAGGGTACTATTGGCCTACAATGGAACATGATGCTTGTGAGTTCGTCAAAAAGTGCCTACCTTGTCAACAACATGCTAATTTGTTCCATGCTCCTGTTCAGGACCTCAGACCTATTGCACCTCCTTGGCCCTTCTCTTGTTGGGGTTTTGACCTCATTGGTAAGATTACTCCCCCCTCTTCTGAAGGCCACAAGTACATAATCATAGCTATGGAGTACTTTACAAAGTGGGTCAAAGCAATTCTGCTCACACTCACTACTGGTGTCCAGATATCCAAATTCATCCTCTATCACATCATTTTCCACTTTGGCATACCCTCCACCATCTTCATAGATCATGGTACACCATTTTAAAATCAACACATCAATGATCTCTGTGCTCGCCTCCATATCCATCATTGTTTCTCCAGTCCCTATTTCTCACAAGGCAACGACCAAGCTGAGGAAACTAATAAAAACATCCTCAAAATCCTCAAGAAAGTTGTCAATGATACTTGTTGAGACTGGCATCTCGAGATCAATCCTTCCCTCTGGGCATATTGCACTTCTTACCATACTCCTACTGGCACTACTCCCTACTCCATAGTCTACGGTGCTGAAGTAGTCTTACCAATTGAGGTTGAAATAGCCTCCCTCTGAGTATCACTAAGAGGCCTAATTGATGATGAAGATTACCCGGTAGCATGACTCACACAGCTGGATCTCCTAGATGAAAAGCACTAGCAAGCTTATGATCACTTGATTGTTTACCAGAATAGACTCAAGTGGAACTATAAAAAGAACGTCCACCCATGCTAGTTCCAGGTAGGGGACCTTGTGCTAAAAGAAAATCAGAAAGTGGGTACTGATCGGAAAAAGAAAGGCAAGTATGAAGTCACCTGGCAAGGCCTATATGTTGTCACTGCATGCTTTGGTTCTGGGGCATATCAACTCTTCACTCTTGAAGGAGAACCATTGAATGATCCTATCAACATCATTCATCTCAGGCACTTCTATGCTTGACGGCTGGTTATTCATTCCAGTTATCTGAGAAAATCCATAAAAAGTAAAAAGAAGTCCTAAAAAAGCACAAAAAACAATGTAAAACAACCTTGAAAAAATCTCTAAAAAGCAAAATTGAAGCTGAAAAAATGATTGTCCCAGTGAAAACCTGGTAAACAGGCACTTAGGCAATCTCAAAAAAAAAAAGATCCAAAGAAATCAAAAAGAAAAATAAAGAGAAAAACTTTTGTCCAATGGTGAAAACTTGGCAATCAGGCGCCTTGGACAAGTATGGGTGATGAAAACTTGGAAATAGGCATTACACATAATGGATCATTCCATTATCTATCAAAATCTCATTTCCTTCCATCACCAGCACCACATCTCCACTAAATCTCCACATTCCCTATATTCTCTGTGTGTTCGCATATCATACGCACTAGTCCACAATGATCTCCCTATCTTGTATCCTAAGCTTTTGTACACATAATCTTATATATTATTGTCCATAAATTGTACTATCCATAGCCTTGGGCATCAGTCCTATATATTTCTCGTGTCTTGAGTTTCTCCTTGTATGATCCTGTGTTGGTTCTATAGTTTTCTTGAAGTGCGCATTTGATCAATCAAATTGGTAAGTCCCATCTTTCTAGAAATGAGTCTTGAGGATGTATCTTTCCTCTTGTCAACTTAAATCTAGATCATCATCATCTTTGGGTTCTCATAGGATGTATCTTTCCTCTTGAACTAACCAATCAGCAAATGCAACTATCACGCGCATCAAGACAAGTAACATGATCCAATCAAATCTTGACAAAAACCTTTGTACGTAATTGTTTAACTAATAACTTGTAATTAATCGCTCAGTTTGATCCTTGTACATTTGTGAGACATTCCATCTTCCCGCCATCATGCTAACATCCTGAGTCATCATCCTACTACCCGATACTCCATAGTCCACCCATCTGGTTTATCAGTTCTGTCCATTGCACCCATTGCATCCATTCTGTCCATTGCCTCTAGTATCATTACTACATCTATCATTAAGATTCAGTTACATTATTCATCATTTTAGATTTCTTAGATTCATTAGATTGCATTAGATCCATCATTCAAGTCACATTGTTCAATTGCATTAATCATCATGTCAATAGTTAGTATCATTTTAACTTATCATTATTAATCCATTTTGTCATCTTGCATTGTTAAATCCTTTTAAGCATTCATTTTATCATCTTGCATTGTTAAAATCCATTTTAGATTCATTTTAGTCTTGCATTGTTAAAAACATGTACATCTTGCATAATTAAGTCATTTTAATCTGCAGATTCATTTTGTGTTAAAACATTTAGATTTCATTGATCACTCATTTACACATTCATTTTAATCTTGCATAAATAATCCATTTTAGATTCATCTAGCATTGATTTAATTCATCTTGCATAATTCATCCATTTTAGGTTCATCTCACATTATTACAACATTTAGATTCATGTACCACTTGCATAATCCAATTCATTTAGATTCATTTTAGTCTTGCATTTGTTAAAACATCATTTAGGTTCATCTGGAATATTCATAAAACATCAACATATATATTGCATACATCATAAAAACACATCACATCCTGCATCCACACACATCTTTACATCATATATATATATAAACATCATCCATCCTGCATAAGACATACATCATATATACATAATTAGGTCATCCATATACATAACATCCTACAAGCATCAAATGTCAGTAATCATATAGTCGTATGCATCAACACATCATATAGATCATACATCATAAGCATCATAAGAGTCCTCATCAATCATATATATATCAATATCTATCAATAGAATACATCACGTGCACCTCATGCCAATATACATGTATAATCTCAAAAATGCAAAACTGTGTGTCATCTGATCCTCTAACTAATCATACTGGTGGCTATGATGATCCACCTCCCTGCCCTGGTGGTGGACGCGGTGGCATCCCTACTGATCCCTATGACGCTGAAGTCCGCATTGTGCTCTGAGAATGTGACCTCTCTGAGTATTCTTGTCTCTATCCCTCGGGAACTAGCTAATGATATAGTGCTCTATAATGGGATGCCTCCCTGCCCTGTTCACATCTCTATGAGTTGTGAATGCCTTGGCCACCACCTGCCCAACCCCACCTACTACAACTAGCTGCCTGGCAATGTCATGCTCAGCCCTATACACCTCCGCCCGTCGCAGTGCTGCATCCCTCTTTGACGTCAATGCAAAAATCTACTCCGTAGCCTACTCCATCTACAGGGTTAGCATATCCAACTGGCCTGTAAGAGTACCTATCTCAGTACGCAACTCTCCATCATCCTGCGTCCTGTCCACCATTGAAAACTCTCTCGAGTCCCCCCGACCCTGTAAGGTGTCTAGTGCACCCTCTGCCCTGTCAACCCATGCTATCTTTTCAGTCACTAACCCCTGTTTCCGGGCAATCTCTGCATGTAGAATCATGTCAGACACCACCGCCATGTCTAGTAAACCTCACAATCTTGTGCACTTTGTCTGAAGATTGTATCACTTTGCAATGACAATATCATAGGTATATTGTGCTACATACCCTAAGGGTGGCCCCTGTACTTATGGTGGCACTGGTGGTGCCTGCACCTATACCTATGGTGGCACTAGGGGTGCCCATGCCTAATCCTATCCCTGTGCTAGTGGGGGCCCCTGTGGCCCCTGATCCTATACCTGTGCCTCTATCTGAGGTCTCACCCGTCTCTGTGGCCTCCTCCTCTAACCTTCTACTGAGATCTCTGGGGCATCCCTGATCTCTATACCATCATCTACATCTAGGTCCCTTGTCGGCTTCTCATGAGCATCCACCTGAGCCAGGTTGGTCAGTCTCACTGGTGTGTGTGCAACCCACCATGCTACGTATTCTCGGGTCATCCCTGCATCTGTGATTTCTGGCCATGCCACAAAATCCATCCGTACCATGTCCCTCTAGGATTCCCTCATTGTGAGAGCATCTGTGTACATCCCCCACGTCCCTACCTCCCTGGTGACATGAGGATGTAAGGCATCCTCTATTACCACTCCCTGCTGCAGCCCAAACTATCACATGACCCTAGATGATCTATACCTCTCTATTTGGTGGATGGTCCTCCACATTAGAAAGCAATTGGTCTGAACATATGTTAGGTACAAAAAGTCCTCAAACCCATCCTTAACTCCTGCCGCCTAGTCCATAGCCCCCCGTGGCTCACATAGCCTATATGGGGTCCAACAGAAAACCTGTACCTCATCCAATAGTCGCCGCCAATATCTAGTCTGGCTGACGGAGGTGTATCTCAAGGGAAGCCTATATCTATAGGAATAAGGCTCCCTAGGCTATTGTGACTCCCTAACCCTCATATTTTGGAACACTGCAATGTGCTCCCAAGCCCACACTAACATCAAGGTCACCCCGATACCCATGTTGCGTTCCTCGTGATACACAACCATGTGTAGATCGTGGTATAGCTGTCCTAGGACAACATACCCCCAATAATAAGAGGTCCCCTCCTCCAACATCTATGCTAGCACCCATGACCAGACCATGCCAAAACCATGTCCTACTAGATCAGCTAACATGCGTCCCCCGATCAATCCCGCCAGATAAAGAGTTATCTACCTCAATCTCCTGTCAACTACTGGCTGCTAGGGCATCTACGTCCGGTATGTTAGAATCTGCCTCATCGGCCACCTAAAAGAAATCTCCATATAATGATCATTGTTCTCCAACCAATATCGAGGAATCACCCCTTGAATAGGTATCCACAGAATCTTCCAGACGTCCTCCAAAGTGATGGTTGCCTCTCTAGTAGGAAAATGAAAGGTGGTGGTGTCACTATGCCTCCGCTCGATCAATGCGGTCATCATCCCATTTTGCAACCATAGCCTAGGACAACGGGGCACATATTCCAACCCAACTACAACTAATAAGCCCCAGTCATCCTCCGTTAGCTGGGACTCCAACTCCATGGTAGGAGGCCAATGCTCTCGCGATCCCAGTGGTGGGAACTGCTCCTACAAGAATTTTAGAAATCTACCATGTCAGTCACCTTTTCTTCTAGTCCTAGTCTAACCCTTCCCAAAGTGGGGCATCTTGTCCCTAGGTCTT
>MU225792.1:102998-133168 GCA_018584345.1 Thuja plicata | reverse complement strand
AGTCAACTGGTGATGACTTATGGTCTCCAGAAGTTGGGTCACCTGAAATAGCATAAAATAATTTTCCTTCAAAATTTTCGGGTTTCAAAAGTTATTTTGAGCCGACTTTGATGTACTAAATTGAAAACTAAACTGATTCTAAGTTTGGTCGGCCCTAAGGGCTAAATTTGTGGAACCTTCTCGGGCGGTGGAAATTGTCTATATAAAGAAGGCCCGTAGTGTTGTTTTAGGCAGTCCAGGACAGTTCTGGGTGGATCTGAGTAATAATTCGAGGCTTTGTCCTACAGAATATTGTAAGGGGAATGCCCATGTGGCTTTGCATATTGTAATTCTGAAAGTTGTGATTCCACATTTGTGGAGATAATAAGAAGCCCATTTTCTATTCTTGCAAATTGTTGTTGCTTCTCTGTTTCTGTTATGTGTTTGTGGTATTAAGGGGAGCACCCTTCATCAGTTAGGCTCCTGGACCTTCCCATTCAATTTGAGGATAAGGATATTTTCAGAGGATTGGTAGACTATTTCAAAGAGATTTTGTTAGTGGATCATATTACAGACTCTAGAAAAAATATTTGTTTACGCTTGGATATGTGTCAATGTCAACCAATTTGTAGACTTACCTTCACAGACTAGTACTAACTCTAAAATTAGGGTTTAGTATCAAGATTTTAAATTTGAATCCATTCTCTTTTCTTTCTTTAATTGCAAGAAGGTAGGCAATTGGTCTAAGCATTTCCCATCCAAATTCTCAAAATCTTCTAAGAATATTTGAAGAAAAAAAATCCCCTGAAAGATCTCAGGAACCCACTTGTAACCCAACTGGGGCAACTCTGGGTGAAGCTCATGCTCCCCTAAGAATGTTCAAGAAGGAAGGTTTATGGATTTTATGTTGGATTCCCCACCTACAAATGGATTTCTTGAGGCCTTCCCAGATGGAAATATTTATATTGTGGTGGATATTCCTTGAGAAGTGGATGATTACCTATTCCTTACTATCTTGATTTTCCTAATGAATTTGTTTTGAACTCTATTGTGGTTATACCAATAGAACTAGAATATCTATATGAATTCATAGATGATAAACCTTATATTTTGGTCCAATATAAGAATAGAAAGAGGATACCTTATCATAACAATTCACTTGGTGTTAAAATGATGAATCATCAAAGAGCAGACTATGGCTCAAATATTAAGTCCCCAAGTAGACTAACGAAGATTCAGAATTGGGACAAGACAAGTAATTTTGAGATAGATAAGAGGGCTCTACAAAATTTATTTGAGATGGGCCTTAATGGAATACCTCAAAAATATAAATGGATATCATATCATAGAACATTAGGGCACTCAATAAGCCCCACAAACATGTCCTCTTTGAAAAATCCTGGTTAGAGATAATAGACTAGATATCTTTCTTAATCAAGAGGTTAAAGTAAAAACTGATAAAAATCATAGGATAAAGACATTTTTATTTAAGTATTGTCCCTTATACTATTGTGATTCGAATCAAGCTTCTGAGGGCATTGCAATATTTTGAAACTAGAAATATATCAAAGCCACTATTATTTTAGTTGATTGCAATTAAATAGTGACCTGATTTAGTTACATTTGTGATGAAACCTCTTTGATTCTCTCAAATATTTAAGCTTCAAATAATAAATAAGATAGAATTAATCTCTAGAACTCTCTTGTGGGACTCAAATCCAATTTTATGGATTAAATATATCTTGTTATGGGGTACTTCAATACCCCTTTGCAAAGTAATGAGAAGAAAGGAGGCTCCCAAATAGCTATGGATAGTAGATTATATTTGCTCCAATTTATTATTTTTCAAGTATTAATAGATCTTGATCTACAAGGAGCTTCCTATACTTGGTCCAATAGATGCAGTTGTGTTAATATTATCTAAGTTAAGTTGGACCAAGCCTTGATTTCCTCTAGCTAGTTGGTGTCTTTCTCTTGCATTCTTCTGACCCTTACTCATATTGGTTCAAACCATTTTCCCATTATTGTAACTACTAATATTGGTTGCCAAAAGAATATTTTCCTTTTAGATTTCAAAAGATGTGGACCCTCCACCTCGATGGAAGAGGTCGTTGCTATCACAACTCACATCATTTAATTTATCCAATATTAAACCAGGCATGTCCTAAGGTTTTCTATGACAAAGATTGTTTTTAGTTTGGTGGTTTTATACTGTAAAATAACAAATGGTTTTTGGATCATGCTCCACCAAGATCTCTTAGGATTTATTTACTACTAGCTTAGAATGGCTTAAATGTAACCTTAACTTGGACTCTTAAATCTAAATGTTACTTGATCTTCTCCTTAAAATGACTCCTGATTAGGAATGAATTAGTTGTAAACCAGATTAAACACTATCCATTGGGAATTTCCTCTGGAATTCTATCAATTAAGTAAAAAAACTAGAACTAAATAAGAAGTAAACTACTTATTTGTTGTAAATTAAAACTATCTTACTTACAATGAATTCAAATTACTTTATGATTACTTGGAAATAATCTAATTAACTATTGTATTTTCTCCTAAATTCCACATTCTGTCCCATTGAGTTCTATTCAACATAATTGTTACCAAAATTCTTCATCATTCTACTCTATTAATTCTAAAACATTTGATTATAGAAAAAAATTAATCTAACTTGCATTCTAAAACTATAAAGAATGTAATACACACAAAATTCCCTAAATTACAATCAAACTAAGTTATGATCGAATGTTTAACATGAACTAAGAGATAACAAATTAAATGAATAGGAAATGAAATTCTCAAACAAATAAACAACAAGTTCACTTCCCTTTGGTTGAGAGGGCCCTGCTCTTCCTCTAGTGGGATCTCAACATAATTTCATATCAACTTGATATTTGCATTAAATTGGCCCCCATAAGGACTTGAAACAAGGTTTCTAACTTACAAATCACTTGCAAAAAATAAAATCACTCCTAGCATAAAACTTCACAACCTAGATATTGAATAACTGCAAGGATATATATGCATCCTCTTATTTTAAATTTAAAACCTACAACATTACCCACTTAAAAGGTAACGTCTACAAAAGATCAAAAAAAATGGAATGGTTTGTTTTATAGCAAGACAACTAACTAGTTGTGGACTTCAAAAGTCCACCATGTGTCAACAGGATTTTGACAGCAACTCCACTTCATGATTGTTGGAACTATCTGGAGCCCCAGTTATGTGACTAACCAGCACAATTAACTCCTTCAACTGAAATTTAAATCTTGAAACAAAACTTGATCAATGCAACGAGATTCAAAACATGAAACAAAATTTCATTAATGCCACAAAATTAAAGGAATGAAGCATAAATATAACCATCATTGTTCATAGATTTAACCCAAAAGACATGCATTCATTATGGTATATTAAATTTAAATTGAATAAGTCTATGTTCAACTTAACATTACATCTAAATAAGATACATATAAGTATATATACCATCACCATATTCAATAATTAATAAAATATGATAAGACTTTATAGATTAAATCCTACATTAATTAGGTATTGTTTTGGACCCATCATTCTCTCCTTCCTGAGCTCAACCATGAAATCATGGTTGGTCTTATATATTCTTATTGATGGTCTCAATCTATATTACAAAATCAAACCTTTGAAACCTATATTAATGTTATAGTCTAAAAGGATGGTATCCCTCAAAATTCACTACTCTGTCTCTGGACCCGGTGAGTTGATCCCCTGTGAGATCTTATGGTTCATGTCCAACCTAGGTGTTGGATTATAATTAGTTGATTTCAAAACCGCATCCCTATCTAGGATCTCTTCTGCTCTTCAATTATAAGGATGATGTGTCTAGCTCTAGTCATGCTCCATGTGTAATGTTGTTTGGATAAATTGGCTCTCTCCTTCTCAAGGGTACCAGAGTAGAGTTAAACATTTCTCTACTGGTCATGAGTTCTCTATATGGTAGTGAACCCTAAACATTCGTCAAGGATCTAATTGATTGGTTCAACTTCCTATCATAAATAGGTGCAAAATTCTCTATCTAATATACTAATCTAAAACTTCCCCTAAATATATGGGTTTTTGGGAACTCATATGTCATTAGAAAACCAAGCCTTCAGTGGGTATTTCCAGATCTATCCATTTTGTGCTCCCACTCTACTTGATTCTACATCAGAGACAAGAACGCTCTTCTTTCTAACTCACCCGCATAAAAATTAAAAAAGGATTCAATGCGGTGTCCTAATAGAAATCCATGAAAGTAAAACTCACACATCTGATTATGAATGTTTTTCACACTCCTCATATAATCATCCATAAAATCATGGTCATCCTCATAATAAAAATTTCATACAAAATGAGTACAAAATGAATAAACTTGTAGTAGCACTCCAACCCTACCATGATAACAAGGTTGTAATACCCTTCCATATTTTTTTCTTATTATGTTTCTCAGGACTTGTACTTGAATTGTGTGTGTGTGATATTTTATTAGGTGTATGTGTGGATTAACTTATGTTATCTTCTATGATTAACTAATAATAATGAATATATATTTTAGCACTTGATGATGTTATTGATGATTTATGCATATGATGGACATATTGATGTTCTTGGGGCTATAGATTATGATTTCCTTAGGACTCTAATTTATGATGATGATGTTAGAGTAAAAAGGTATTTCTATGTTCACTTATTAATTAAATCATTATTGATCTAATTGTTTAAGTCACCTTTTTATCTCTTATTCACGTAAGCTAGAAAATTTAGGCATTTAATAATTAATTCTTTATTAATTATTCATGCTACCTATATTTCTCCACCTTCTTGGTGTTCGATCTCCTTTATAAGGATTGATCTCTTTGTATTTTATTATTCCCTCTCTGAATGAATATTTTGTCTTTCAAATCATTCTGAGTTTTGTCTCTAAGCTTTGATTTTGTAACAAGTTATTTTGTATGCAGTAGATCTTGGTGGTTTAATTCTATGAATTCTAACATGGTATGTGAGCCTTTTTTTTTCAGCCCGTTCTTGATTTTTCAAATTTTTTGGAGCTCCGAGGGTTTCAAGTTTTTTAAGTGATTTTTATGTGGATTTAAAGGGAAATATTTTTAGAGCACTTTGAGCATAAACTGACCTCAATTTTGAGCTTAAAAGGCCCCAAAACCCCTATTTTCATATAAGATATGTCCAATTTGGACATAGTTGAAATCTAGGCGCTCTTTTTTGCATGCACGACCTTGACATGCTTTTCAAGGAAAAACGCATCAGTTTTCATGCAGCCTCGGTTTCCATATTGCATCAAAATTCATGGCACCTTTTTTTTTTTTAAATAAAGAAATATTTTTTGCATGCCAATTTGGGTTTCTTGTTTTGGAGTAGTCTTTGGTGTTTTGCTCATAACTTGAGCAAATAGAGGTCATTTTTTTCAAATGAGATAGCGTCAGAAAGTTGTTTATGAGATGAATATTTTGGCAGGGATTTCCTTTCAAGATTTTTCTATTTTACTACCTTTTTTCCATTCAAAGAGATCCCTTATTTTCAGAACTTCCAAGCCTATAGAATGAGCATACATACTCCATTTGTTTCTCACAAATAGGCGTCAGAAAGCTCTTGACAAGTTCTCTTCAGATCTAAGACTTTTTGTTTGAGAAATTAATCATTATTTTACCCATTCTTTTTGAAGTTTTTATTAACTATCTCTCCTTCTGATCCAACGGAAGCTTCAACAAGAGTTTAGCTTCTCACTCCTCATAATTTCCATTTATGGAAATCCCGTATGAATAGGCTTCTCTTTTCATGCGGGATATGGTTCGGTTTGATTCCATTCAGCCAGTTTTGACTCATCCTTATGAAGTCATGCAACACAAAAAAAAAGATGGAAGAGGCTATGGGTGTAATTTTTCTGCATGTTTCAGATATTTTTCTCTTTCATCTTGATGATTTTGATACTCCTCTTTCTATGTGGGAGAAGTTTCAGAATCTCTTTGGCATAGCCAATGAATTTAGGGCACTACAAATTGAGGAAGAATTGACTTCTTTGGGTCCTGAATCATTTCCTTCTATTTAGGATTTCTTGATGAAATTCAAATCTATCAGATATATCTTATAGGGTTTTGGAAATAATAAGAGAGATACATAGTTCATATACCTGATTCTTTCTAAGCTTTGTGGTCCCTTTCAGATTTTTACTTGTACCTTCCATTCCACAATGGATGCTTTGGGTCCATGATTTACCATGCCTACACTTGATACATTTTATGATCATTTGATTTGTGAGAAGGAAATTTTTTTTTAGATTTATTCTCTCACAGGATCAAAAAACCATGCATTGGTAGCTCACCCATCTTCAGGGAAGCAAGAGAAAAAATAGAATTCGTGAACCAGAGAGTCTAAGATAGATTCTAGTTCTCAACACTTCTGGGTCTCACCTTCTCCTAAGGGGGAAAAATCAAAGACAAAAAGACCTAAGTGTGCTTATTGTAAAAAGGGCACTCATGATGAGTCTAATTGTTATGAGAAGAAGATAGATGGATATGCAAACAAAATTTCTAATTTGCAAGCTCTTCTTCAGTGGAGAAACATTGATATTCCTTCTTCTAATTCTCATGGTCTTCTTCATCATCATCAATTTAGATAGATAGAAAGGACATAGGAAATGGAAACCTATATACCTCCCTCTTATATATGGTTATGAGATTTAGGTGCTTCACATCATATGGCATCTTCTCAAGGTTTATTCTCTTCTTTTGAGGCTTCTCCTACCCAACACATTTTGATGGGAATAACACTCATATGACTATATGTAGGAAAGGTTCTATTTATGTTGATGATGGTGCACTCCATGATGTAGTATGTATTCCATCTTTGTCC
Organism: Thuja plicata; assembly: GCA_018584345.1. Taxonomy (NCBI): domain Eukaryota; kingdom Viridiplantae; phylum Streptophyta; class Pinopsida; order Cupressales; family Cupressaceae; genus Thuja; species Thuja plicata. The sequence goes on along the minus strand of MU225792.1, from coordinate 126,298 downwards.
TCTAAAAATCTCTCTATCTATCAGATTACTCATAGTGGGACAGGGAAGACAATTGAGTTTACTCTAGATTCAGTACATATCAAAGACAATGAGACAGACGATATTATTTCTATAGGGATAGTTGATCATTATTCTCGCTTATACTCCTCTCATTTTGGGCCACCATCTCCACTATCAAATAATAACTCTCTTTTTTCATGATAGTCTTTTGATGTGAATTTGGGTTACTTGAACTTATGTGTAGTTCTTGAGATTAGTGTTCTAACTTCTACACCTCCACCTCATGTTGAGTTTACATATGTTCATCAGGATTCCTCTTCATCTTTTCTAGACATTATCACTCCATGCATCGAGCCACCTACTGCAATTGTTGAGGACATATTTGAGGATATTCACATCCTCTCAGATGATAGATTCAACACATCTATTGGCCCACCTTGATTGGAGATTCCATTGCAGGAGTCTCATACATTCTCTTTTCAGCATCAGTTAGGCCTTCTAGTTTCTCCTCACATTCAAGGGTTTCCTCTTCTTTGTCCAGCACCTTTGATTCTTCCATAGTGGAGCCACATTGGTCCTATCATCGACACTGGGGTTTTATCATTCTGGGGAATTTGGAGCATCGATCCTCTCTCATGGGGGGTTGGTTGTACTTGTGGTTTTGAGAGAGACTCTTGAGCCATTATTTTTCAGCATGATTTTTTCCATCTCTATTTAGAGTAGAGTTTTTCCCATGTGGTTTTCTCTATTTCTCCACTTTACATAGATTTGGTTGTGAATGGGTACCTGATCAAGCCTTGTTGTTGGGACCCAAATTTACTACTTTCAGTAGTTATTTCTATATTTTTCGCTTCTCCCTAAGTTTATCTTAAGGGGGGTGTTAGAGTAAAAAGGTATTTCTATGTTCACTTATTAATCAAATCATTATTGATTTAATTGTTTAAGTTACATTTTTATCTCTTGTTCACTTAATTATTTATTAATTATTCATGCAACCTAGGTTTCTCCACCTTATTGGTGTTCGATCTCCTTTGCAGGGATCGATCTCTTTATATTTTATTATTCCCTCTCTGAATGAATATTGTGTCTTTCAAATCATTCTAAGTTTTGTCTTCAAGCTTTTCTTTTGTAACAGGTTATTTTGTATGCAGTGGATCTTCGTGGTTGAATTCTATGAATTTTAAGAGATGATGGGTTATTATTGTTATGATGAGGGTGGTGGTGGTGGTGGTGGTGATGGTGATGATATGTAATAATGATATATTGTGATGTCCTAACCTATGTTTTAGGTGATAGTATTGATGATAGACTAGAATTATTAATGTTATTTGATGCTATTAATTTGATTAGATAATTGTTATGATATTTATTTGTATATTAGGCATTAGAGGGATGATATTGTATTACTCTTTTTTTAGATTCATACGATGTTATGATTCCCCTTCACTGACTTGTGTTGAATTTTATATTATATATGTGTGTACATATATATTCTTATTGTGTACATGTATTTAATATTTTGATGCAGGTATTATGAATCAACTCTATCTAGCTTCACATGTTTGAGCATGCCTTAATAAAACCTGAGGGAGGTTGATACAAAGATAGCATTAAGGCCTACTTGTCCTAGCCTAGCCATCATTTCAACTTAGGATGATTATCCTAGTCATGAGTTACCTTATCAGTTTGTCATGTTGGCAATATTTGATCTACCTATGTCCTTTTTTTGGTTGGTATGAATTTGGTAAGTAATGATAGTTATCAATTTAATATGATGTAATTTATTTTAATTTTATTTTTTATTTTAAATGATATTTTTCTTATTAATGATTTTATTCTTATTTTTAAGGTATTTTTCCCTTTATGAACTAGTTATGTTTTTGGTGGAGTTAATTACAAGATTTTGTGTTCCTATATATTCATTTTATGGTCAAGAGACCTTATTACAAATATAATAATTTATGAGTGGGTTAATTATTTAAAGTGAATTATCATTTGGCTATTTGTGATTGTTAGGGAAATTATTATTATGAAATATAAAATAGGAGATTTATTAAATAAACATTTATTTTATTATGTGATGGTTGGTTTCTGGTTGGGATTTCTTGTACAAGTTTGAGAGTCTTTTATAAAAGTCATTTTTGGGTTTTCGGGGATTCTTGTTAAAATGAATGACTTCTTGAGAGATTTCTTGATTGATTTGAGAAGAGGAGTGCTAGTTGGATTCATTGATGTTTGTGGGAGTGATTGTTGAGCAATATAATTCTTCTTTCTTCCTTTTTTCTTCTTTTTCTTTGAAGGATTTGAGGTAGGGTTTTTTTCCCTCATCATTGATCTTTGTTTTATTACCTTGGAAATGAAAAAAAAAAGATTGTTTTACAACTTTACTTTTAATCTAAAAATGGTTTATATTTTGGTTATTTAATGTCTACATTTTATATGAAAAACCTTATTTTACCTTGAGTTTTAGGTGAATTTATTTGGGGCTTTGATGTTTTTTTTTCATTTTATGAGTCTTGGGATCAAATTGAAGGGTTTTGTGGAAGGAAAATAGGCACATTTCAAATGGGTATTTTCCTAATTTTGTTTCCAGGCTCCAATTGATGCTCATTTGAGAGCTCTAAGTTGACTCTATGTAACTACACAATCTCTAGGTAAAATGTATAGTTACAAGCTTAAAATCCATATAAAAATACCACAAATGCACAATATTGTAGGTCATGCACATTATCATAAGGAAAATTTGTAGGCTTAGGTTTCGGTCTTGTTTGGTCTAATTTTGATTTGTAGGGTTTCTCAATGAGTTCCAAACGACAGGGTTTGGTCTTGTACTCTATTATATTTATGTTAGATTGGGTTTAATTTCATGTGGATGCATTATGTATAAGGAACCAGAAAGATATTCTTCCATTGCAATTTTAAGAATACTATTTTCTAAGAAGTTATTCTTGAAAGTTTTATTTTAGATTATATGATCATAACTTGTGAAATTTGTTCATGACGATGTAACACATATTCATATGAGATATGATTCTCTATGTTATTAAATTATAAGCCTAATGGGTAGGGACATCTAGTTGTATTAAGGGAGAGTGGCTCTCAATGGGTTCCAGGGCCCTAAAGTGGTTGTCAACATAACACGTTGATGAATTTCTTATTCAAGAGATATCATAATTATTGAATTAAGGTAGAATACATTAATAAGATAATTATGATGCCCTACCGATGGCCTTGATTTCTTGTACAGAATTACGATCTAGGAAATGGAAGGTATATCTATCCAGACAAAAATTTTAGATAGCATGTGTAACATAAAAAATGATGAACAATTCCAGGATAGATCACTCCCAAAACTATATTTTATATTCAGGAAGATCCAAGAGCTTGAAACAATTTAAAGCCGCTTAGCCCAAGCTAATGTGCCAATTCATGATCTTCACAATGTAGGTTCTTGGATTGATCTTCCTTTCCCTAAGAGAAGGTTTCATAAATGATATGTAAAAGGAGAATCTAATCTATGAAAGTAAGTTCTATGAAAAGAGGGAAATGTACTCACCTTGAGGGATAATAGGGGATGAAATTTTAGATCTAAAAATATACTATCAAACTACACCATAAACTAAAATAGAGATGGATCTGGAACCCAGGTGGATGAAGCTACAAACTATGAGAATCTGGAGGTCCTAGGAATAGGTTGACTTGGGTATAGGTCAAATTGGGTATAGGTAAACTTTTACCTATATGTGACTGTACTGGAAACATAAACAATTTGTGGGTCTTATAGATCTTTTGTGAGGCTTTCCACATTTGCAATAGAAAATATACTTTTGAACTATAGTGCATAAGTCAAATTTGACCTATACCTAAGAGTTTAGGAATCCATAATGGAAAGTGGATCTAAGAAATTGTTCCAAATGGGTCCTTGGATCTACAACTATATCTGTCTTCGAAACCTGCACCTACATACAATAGAGAAGGGGAAATTTTTGAGGGAAGGGGGCTTGGCTTGGTCAAGACCATGTTTAGGAATTAAACTTGAATTGAAATAAAGGAAATTCTAGCATGTATTAAAGATTAAATCTAAAAATGGAATGTATCATACCATGTAGATGCAATTGTTCTTAGTACATGATCAAGTATGTTGATGCAATAGCCTTGACTCAACACAAAAACAAAAATAAAATCATGTAAGATAAAACCCTATGTAGTATATGCTTGTAATTTGCCTCAATGTAGGATTGAGGAATAAGAGGAATAAGAATTTAATGTATGAATATGGATCTCCTCCTTTGAAGGAAAAATCCTTTATCACCATTTAAGAAGAATCTAGATCTATGGAAGGAAATGCATGCTTTAATGGATGGATGGATGGATGCCTTCAATGCTTTCTTGCTTGAAATTGGGTTAAAGCTCTTGAATGCACCTTGGAATTGATTTATTTAAGTGTGAGTGAATTCTCATAGATTATAATGAATGCTTAGATGTGAAAATGACAAGAAGGGGCCTTCTTTTATTGTGATTTGGGGCTTAGATTTGTGGAGGACAAAAAAAGAGAGCGGGAAAAGGAATTACCTTGCATCGCAAAATTCAAAACCTTTAGTATAGGTCAAGGTAAACCTATACTAGGTATAGGTCAAGGTTAACCTATACCTCAAGGTGCAAAAATCAAGGAAATAATTCCAGATCTTAAGAGGTATTAAGGGTGTCAGGGGAAATATCGTGAAACAGACAGATAAGTGGGAAAACACAAACTTAAAGTCATCCTAGATTTTTGGGCAAGATTTGAGTAAGAAAGAGGACCTTGATTTAAACTATGTATATAATTAAATGTAACATGAGTTCCTAATATAAGAAACACACTAAGGAGGGAGAAAATGGTCCCAAAAAGTGTATAAAAGTCAGTGCTTACTTTTTAGGATGGTACAACATGATCAAACTTCCTTGTCTTAATGAAATGTGTTTGATTCTGTGTGAGTTATCATATAAGGACCGAGGTCTGGAGAGGATATCAGGATAATCCATGTTGAATTTGTTTGATGAAACTCTTTCCTTTATGTAGTCTAGAATCCCATCATATTTGGTTGTATGTAACGTCTCTAATAATCCAGGTGTTATCTTCATTGACAATGTTTACCTTTGTGTTTTCTTGGAGGTTTGGTAATGGCCTTGTTTTTATCTTAGATTTCTTGTATGTGGGGGGCCTTGTGTCTATCTCCTAAGCATTGAGGGGTGGGCCTAAGGATTCCACATGGTCAGGAGGTTGTTTCCTTCCTTCATTAGGGACCAATGGTCTTATTCCTATTCATTTGGATGGATCTTGTCTTCTTCATTTCTATGCCTTTATTCAAGTTGCAAGATAATCTTTATTTGTAAGGTATATGCACAAAGATGGGGGACCAAAAAGGTGAGAATTCTTTTATTGGTCCTGCATAAGACATGGGGTGAATGCCCTATATGGTTTATAAGTTACACACTATTCATTTCTTATAAATAAGTTATATTTTATGTATAAACTTTAAAGATGTTTGAGATTGGTTTAAACTTCATAGGAGTTAAGATAAAGATTTTTTATTTTGAGGGTTTTTAGGAAATTTCAGAATTGGCCAAATTATCCACACATTGTCTTCAACATTATTCCTAGTGGACTATTGATTGTAACATTAATCCCTTGAATTTTTCATGATCCTTTAAGGATTGTTTCTCATTGTATTATTTATTCTATGGTTAGTTTGATAGTTAACATAATGTTAATCCATGTTGAGAGAGAGAGAGATATATCTGTAACCACCTAGATTTGGTTTGCTCAGACTATAAACCTTATTTTCCCTAAGTGTGATCATACCCCCAATTATGTTCAAACGACCCTATTATTGATTGGCATAATTATTTTAAAATAAATTTAATCTCCTAAAGTGATCAAATCACTAAGTTAATTACTTTTAGCCAAAAATAAAAAATCAATCAAATACATGGCTAAAATGATTAATTTGCTAGGAATTAAATGAAGTCCTAAATCAATTGCCCACTTGCAAATGAACCCATTCCCCTAGCATAATTGATTTAATTAAATTGGCTATAGTCCTATTGATTATTAAAAAGAAATTAAATGTTTAAATAGTTAATATCCTATTTTTGAATGAATTAAATAAGTTTTATTCATTTCATTAATATTCCTCTAAACCCCTAACCTAACCCACTTCAACCACTTTGACTTTGGGTTCAAACCTATCCCAACCCATTCACCCTTTCTAAATCTAATCCTAATCCTAATTCTATTCTAACCCACCTCCTAATGTCATCACATTCCATTAAGGAATGATTAAGGACTTCACCCACTTGAGAAAGTCAAGGAATCTCAAGATTCCTTCCTTCAAGTCCACCTTCTCAAGCTTGCCTTACACCCTTCCCATGCTTCTTTAAGGCTCTCATTAATTCCTCATTAATGTATATTCCTTAAGCCCATGTCTCCACCATGCCTATTGAATGCCTTTGGCATTTATTTCCTCTTACACACCATTAATGAGTTTTTCAACTTCATTAATGCACCTTGTCCCCCCTCTCTCTCCTCATTCTTCTATAAATAGAAGGTGTTTTTGAGCACAAACAAGCCCATAACTTATATTGAAAATGCATTTTTATGTTAGTAGGATCCATATAGACTCATATTTCATTTAGTTTCTCATGTTCATGCATTGTTATTATGTTCATTTTTAGAGCTAGAATGCATGTTTTCTTATCATTTAGTTTGTTTTAACTCAAGTCTTTCATGCTAAGTCATATATGTCACTGATAGTAGCATAATGTGAGGGCTATTATGTTTCTTATCATACTCTTATTAGTTAGAAAGAAATAGGTCAATTTCAGTATTTTATATGCTCTTCTAACCATGTTTTCCACTAATGCAATGATCTATTGAAGTGTTATTTCTCTCTTATTAGGTACAAAAATCACACACACATTTCTGGCGCCCACCGTGGGGCTCAATTCAAGATTTGCCTCATTTTTACCTCATTTTTCACTAATATTTCCTCCCTATTTTCAAGTCCAGAATCGTATCTGGTCATTTTGGATCGCATCTGGTATACACCCTTGCACCGCACAAAATGAGGCTCGCATCCAGGATTTCCCGGATCATTTTTGGTTTAGAATCACATCTGGGGAACATTCAGTCACATCTGATGACAAAGGCTTGCATACATTATATGGTTTTGGTTCCTATTATTTTAGGCTCGCATCTGGTTAAAAAGTTTGCATACTTCATTTGCCTAACATCTAACAGTTTGATCATTGTGGGTTTTGTCTTTTAAAGCAGCCTAACTAGTGTTTGTAGGTTGCTATCAAAGGTTTTCTTGGGAGTTGGAAAAATAATACTAACATGGTTTTTGAGGTTGCCTAACCCCCATATTGACCTCTATGTTGCATGATTCTTACACTAATAACATTTTCTAATCTTCCACTAAACTGACTAGAGGACTATGCTCTTTTCCTTTTTAAGGAAAATCAGAAACTCACACCCCAGTTTATGGGTTGAAAGGAATTTGGAGATAAATGAACCAAGAAAACATAACTAAATTTCTTTTTGATCAGTAAATGAACAACTCAAAGAACTAAATTTGTGGGTTAAATGAACAACCTCATTGTCTAATTTTGGGAATAAAAAATTGAACAAGCTACTCACCTAAAATTGTGGATTAATTGAACAAGCAAACTTTCCTTTCAAAGAATTTTGTTTTCCATTAAATAGGAACATCTTAAATAGAGCACAACATTTCTTGAGGGAATGAACTATTTTCTTGAATCTTTTTTGGGAGAAAACAACATGGATTAGGAGAGTATGCTCTTCTTCTTCAGAGGAATTAGAAATCTAGACGTCCTACGCTTGCCAATCCTTTGCATGCTTATCTAATAGTAGAGGGCCTATCAGTTGAGGAAAAAATCTCCCAAGAATGACCCAAGTGAGGAGATGTTTTATGCCAATCCTTCCAACTCACTATAAATAATTACTTCCTCATAGGCCAAAGCCTCAGAAGGTGAAGCCAGTTTTGTTCATGGAATTTTGACATCATTCCTTGAACATTCTTGGGTATGTGTAGAGTGGAGCTGCTTGAATCTTTCTTGCGAGACTACATATACTTAAGTATTTATAGGGCTATATGCCTCAATTTTTCCTTTTTCAATTCTATGGGGGATGGTTTCAAACGTATTTCCCAATCATAGACAACATTTAAACTGAAAGAATTCCTGATTCACCCTTGAAAGGGCAATAATCCTTGTGTAAAGAAAAAATTAATTTCCCCAAGACACTCGTCATATTGTGCCCTCACTTGCATTTGGAGTTGGCTAATACAACATCATGACTAGAGCCATTGCATGCTTGGTGATGGATGTATTCTGATTAGCATTTGAGTGTGTACCTAAGTCAATGAGAAAGGATTTTCATCCTCCACCTTGAAAATAGGGATAAGATGTGTGCCTGTTTCACCCTTTAACAATGCAACAATGTTTGACATAACTGAAATATCACTAAAAAGATAAAATTTTAAAAACAAGAAACAAATTTAAATCCTGGGTCTACACATGTTCTTTCATTCACTAACAAGTCTCAGAGTGCAAAACTATAATTAGACGAGCTTCACACACTTCCAAAACAAAATTTTCAAAACTGATCAAATCTGACAGAGACATTAGAAAATCACATCCTGGATTTCCTGGATCATTTTTAGTATCCTGGAATGCATCTCGTATTCTGGCTCGCATCTAGTTAACAAATCATTGCATCTAGGATTCTAGCTTGCATCTAGGGTCATCAGTAGCTTGTATCCTATATTACTAGGCTCGCATCTAGTAGCTCGCATCTAGGACAGTGGGAACTTGCAGAATAGTTTCTTAGAAAGTCTCAGTTGATTTGGATACCCTTTTGGCTCTTTAGTCTTCCCTTGTTGTCTTTTTTGGTCTCCCTATCATTGTGTCGAAATAATTTTTCAAATGTCTACCTTGCATGTCCAGTCATTTTTTCATTATCTATTTCAATACGTGTAGTCTATCCACTTCTTACAAACAACTTGGTTCCAAGCTCACTATCAGGGCATTCTAACCCTCTGACGCTAGAATCATTTACTTCCACCAAAACTCAAATGATACTTCCACCTAGACACACTCACTTGAATGATTTGAGATACTACCTGACCCTCTCAGGAAACTTTGACAAAGTTAAGGTACAACCACATAGTTAACACAAGATGTAAAAAGTACACATCTAAAGGATCGAAAGTGCCTCCTAAATCATCACACTTTCAAGGAGAAACATATCACAGTTCCCTACTCGATCTAGACTCTCCACAAATGGATAGAAACACTTGTGAATGGAGTGCAGCTTTTGAAGGTTATGACAACAGAAAAAGCCAAAAGCATGAAGATATCGATGAAAATGAAGAATCCACCTTTGAACATCCTCCATTTGGATCAGACAGTGAGGGGGAGATCCCTGAAGATGAGTACGATAAAATCAAACAAAGAAAGAAGTTCCATAAGATACTGGAAAGGATAATTGATGAGGATAAAGAGAAATACTTCCTCCATTTGGCATCCACTAGCGTAAAATTACCCCCAGATTATGATGTGGAACAACTAAAAGAAAAGGAGATATCGACTCCTATTTCTATTCTCACCAAACAACTTACCTTAATGCAAATAGAACTTGCAACTCTCAAGCAATAGAAGGCTAAACCCAAAATGAAATACTCGGTGGACTCCATTTTTCCATTTCCTTTCGACAAGAGTATCACTATGGTTCCATTCCCTCCCAAAATGGCATGGCCAAAATATGATAAGTATAAAGGAGAGATCGATCCACATGATCATGTTCGGGAATTTTTTTCTCTTAGCATAGAGTACATGCATGAACCTACTTACCTCATGCAGTTTTTTCCTAGAAGTCTAGGAGGAAACACCATGGAGTGGTTCTTGAAACTTAGACCCATGGTCAAAATGTTTGAGGAGTTGATTCAATAATTTATTCAACATTACTCCTAAAACATCCAACATGATGTGACTATGATGGATCTATGTAATACTAAACAAAAGATCGGCGAATCATTTACACACTTCCTCCAAAGATGGAGGAAAATATTTGCATGGTACTCAAGAGCTATCCCTGAATCAGAGAATATGGAAATCTTTGTCAATAACTTGATACTAGAATTGAACTACGTATTACAAATGCAAGATTCCTTTAGTTTTGATAGGATGATTAAAAACGCCCTCCGTATTGAATAATTTATGGTCAGAAAGGGAGAGATCACTCTTCAAAGTGAAAACAAATTAAACAACTCCAACTCCAAGCCTAAATGGTGGAAGCAGAACAAACATTTTGTCAACAATGGTGTAGTAGATGCATCCAATGTTAGTCCTAAACCTGAGGTATTCAATCTGACTAATAGCATGCACCCAAAGAAAACAATGATAATAGAAAGGGTTGGACATGGACTTCAAAACCTCAAAGAACATTCACTCCTTTGGGAGAGCCTCTCAAGACTATTTTGAAGACACTTCTAGACAACAAAGTTCTCATAATCCCAGATTCCAAACCATGGGAACCAATAGTCAAACCAAGGTGGTGGGATGATAATTCCTACTGTGTCTTTCACAAGAACAAAGGACACAAAACTAACAATTGCCTTAAGCTTAAACATGGTATTCAAGACCTCATCAAAGGTGGAAAGATTAAAGTGGATGGACATACTACTAATGAAGATCATACAACATTCAATAAACCATTTCCTAATTATGACAAAGGGGAGACATCTCAAGGGAATGGTAATGAAGTAAACTACATCTACTCCAATAATGATAATGTGATCAATATGCTAGATGTTAAAACTGAATCAATTAATGTGGTCACAATCAAAGGTGTTTCTTCCCAATTGAATGTGGTAACTCGGAGCCAAGCACAGGTCACGATCAAAGGACCCAATTCTTCCCCAAAACTAGCATCAACGTCCAAGGTTCCTATCATTACTATTCCTAAACTAGTAGTGAAACATGTGGTTACTATTCCTGCAACAAAGTATGACTTGGTAGACCAATTACAATGAACCTCTACCAAAATTTCCATTTTTGAGTTGCTTAAAATATCCACAATGCATAGGGAAGTCCTGGAACAAGCCCTACATGCCACAAATGTACCAAAGGACCTTGATATAGACAAATTCTAAGTGATGGTCAATCACATCTCAGTGATACATTACCTCACCTTTTCTAAAGAGGATGATAAGTCATTGACACATCCACATAATCAAACTCCCCATATTGAGCTCCTCATTCATAAATCTTGTGTTAGACACGTGTTGATAGATGGAGGCATAGGATTGAATATTTGTACACTTAATCTAATCAGGAAACTGGGTCTCTCAGAATAGACCATTGACTCTAGAAGAAAAATAACTATCAAAGATTATGATGAGGAAGAAAGATCCTCTAAAGGTCTTATCGTTCTACCCATTTAGTTTAGACCAATTGAAAAGAATGTCGTATGTCAAGTTTTGGATCTACCCCTAGCCTACAATATCCTGTTGAGGAGACCATGTATTCACAAAATGCAAGCTGTGCCATTTACTTACCACCAATGTATCAACTTCCCACATAATGGGGTGGAAGTGACAATTCATGGGGATGCTAACTATAGTTGTAATAATATCAAAGCAGGTAGTATGATTCCACATAACAAGGAAGCTATGGATAAAATTTATCCTAAGACTACCAAGGACATGGTTATGAAGAGTTTTGGCAAAACCTTAAAACTTAAAGAAACAGGTATGGGAGAATACAAATTGGACCTAACTTTTTCACTAACAGAACTTCTAGTGTCACCAAGATCCTATGGAAAACCTTCCATGACATTTGCACCTACTGCATCCAAGGAGCTAGAAATCCACAAAGCAACCGACATCGTAAAGGCATCCACATATTCTTTAGATAACAAAGAAGAACATGCAGTCTTGGACTGGCTTTACAAAGGAGAACCGAAGGAAGCGGAGGTCAAACATGTAAAGATATCTCCATAATAGTATGGTAAAGGATATGACCTCCTCAAGAAAATGGGATATAAGGAAAGGGATCTCTAAGTGACACAAGAAGAGGACTTATTGAACCTATACACATGGAGTTCAGGAATACCAGAGACAAAATAGGACTAAGTTTTAATATTGAATTTGACAAACCTGCTTAAAAAGATAGTCTGAACTCTGACAAAGGGAGTGATGAAACATATGAGATAGAACTAGATTCATGCTCCTATGAAAGGTTATTACATGTTGGCACAGAGAATCCCAACTATCAAGGATAGCGCTATGTACCAAGCTTTGAGGTACCACAAGCTCTTCACACCCCTTTGTTAGCACAACCTCCTATTCAAGAGGTAGGAGACATAACAACAGTTGATCCAGAGGCACCATTGATAACAATAGCTACATAGAGCACACCCTAATGGCCGGATTCACATCCTAATTGGGGGTATTAGTCACAGTCACACATGTCCTTGGTCTACCACACTTTGATCCACATATAGCTAACCGAGTACACTAGATAACTATTGTTGAATACTTAAATAGATCTGATGATGAAATCACTAACTCTCATGATTATGAATGGTATGAGCTATATGTCACCATGGAAGACATTGAAATAGATACAATTCAAATGTTTGTGTCTCCCTCAACACCTCGTGAAAATTCTAACACTACTCCCAACAACACTGATATTCCTGAAGCAGAGGAAGAGTTCCTTCTCCCTATCATTTATGGAGAGACTGGTGCTTTCCTAAGTCTATAAGAAGTTTAGAGGCAGCAAGAAAGAAGCCTCCTTTTATGGAGAGATGAAGATGACAGTTCCACTAACGAGTCACTAGATTTTGGTCCACATATAACTAACAATGACCCTTTTTATGATGATTAAACTCTTATTGATCTAAACATTGAAGAAATTAACTTAACAAAACATGTCATGTTAGTTAATAGTGTTGACACTAACGCAATGTTGTCCTTTCCAAAGTCTGATTCCTTGTCCCTAATAAACCCAGATCTAATTGATTGGACTAATACAAACCCTACTCCTATTCTCGACTTCCCCAATGATTACACCTTGGCTTTCTATCTAAACACTTGTGAACCTTACCCTTCTTCCACCATTTCAAGGAGCATGAACATGTCATAGGAGGATATAAAGTTTCTCAGTCAAAAATTGAGAAATAGAAAGAAAAAGGGAACTAATGGTGAAAACCACGTAGTGGTAGTATCAAATCCTAAAAAATTTAAAACAAAAGACGTATCCAATGGTGAAAACCTCTTAGAGGTGCCAAAGGATGAGATTCTTGATATCCTCCCTGAGCACTTTCAAGAAAGGTCTTCAGTTCTGATAGAACCAACATAGCCAGTTAATTTGGGCATAGCTGAAGATCCTCAAATAGTATACCTAGCACAATCTTTATCAAAAGAGGAGAAGACATAGTTCACAAAGTTCTTGAAGGAAAAGAAGATCAACTTCGCATGGTCTTATACAGATATGCGTAGAATAGATCATAATCTAATCATGCACCACTTATCTATAGCTCCCGGGATCAAGCCCGTGAAACAAAAAATAGAAAGATGTATCCTCATGTTGCATTGCTAGTAAAAGCAGAGCTAGAGAAATTCTTGAAAGTTGGATTTATCAGAGTCATTGCCTATGCAGGATGGATCTCCAATGTACTCCCCATATCTAAATCTAATAAATCTATTAGGATGTGTATGGACTTCAGAGACTTAAACAAATCATGTCCAAAGGATGACTTCCCGCTACCTAATATTGACATGATCATAGACCTCACAGCAGGCTACCAAATGTATTCCTTGATGGATGGTTTCTCAGGCTATAATTAGATAAAAATTACCCCCGAGGATCAAGAGAAAACTACATTTACATGCACATGGGGCACCTTTTACTAGAATTTCATGCCATTTGGGTTAAAGAATGTCGGTGCCACATATCACAGAGCAATGGCTACCATATTCCATGATATGATGCATAAAAACATGGAGGATTACATGGATGACACCTTAGCCAAATCAAAGGAAAGGAACACTCACATTGCTAACTTGAGAAAGATATTGGATCGAATGGAGCAATTACAACTCAGGCTCAATCCAAAGAAATGTTCCTTTGGCATCCAATCAGGAAAACTCTTAAGGTTTATAGTTTCAACATAGGGAATTGAGGTAGATCCTGTAAAGGTCAAAGCTATTCTAGAGATGACTCCTGCATGCAACATGAGTCAAATGAGGATGTTACAAGGGAGAATTCAATCAATCAGGAGGTTTATGTAACAACTTGCTGACAGAGCACAACCCTTTACCAAATTACTACATAAAGGGGTCACCTTCAAATGGGATGAGCACTATGAAGCCAACTTCATAGAATTAAAAGGGTACCTGGCTACTCCTCCCATTCTTATGGTGCCTATTCATGGAAAGCCATTAATCTTGTATATTTTAGCTACAACTACATCATTAGGAGTATTATTAGCACAAGAGGATGAAACAAAGAAAGAAAGAGTTATCTACTACATCATTAAAACACTAGTATCCTATGAGCTCAATTACAACATTATTGAGAAAGCATTCTTAGTAGTTGTCTTCACATCACAAAAATTAAGACACTACATGCTATCACATATAGTAAGGCTCATTGCAAAGATTGATCCTTTAAAGTATCTGTTATGCCCTGCATCCCCGTCCCTACATTTTTTGTGCAAAATGTAGGGTCCCCCTTTTTCTTTTGTTTGTTTTTGCTTGCGGATTTGCCTTGTCTTTTTTTCCCTTTTTGTTATCTTTCTCTGGGGTTTTCTTCCGCGTCATTGTGTTTTGTTTGCTTGGTTTTTCACCTCTGGGACTCTGGTCCCAAAGGTTGTTCTTCATTGGGAGCCGAACTCTAGACTCCAGGATTTTTTGCCACAGTGTTCTTAAGAGTGACATCGTGAGGAATCCCCGGGCTCGGGGTCTGGAGGTTTGCTTGTCCAGGGATTTTTGGAAGGAGGTGAATTGCCCTTTTTACTATGGGTATAAATAGAACTTACCTGTCACTTTCAAATTTACCATGATTAAAACTTTCAAGCACTCAGAGTGATTTTAGAGAAATTACAGAGCAATTTGCAGAGAGTTAGCTATAATTAGTGCTTAACACTTCCAGTCCTTATCAGGCGATCATGAGTGCTTCGTGGTGGCGGTTGTGACCGTTTTACAACTATAGCTATTGCAGAGCTCCCATGGTAACTTCCTCCTTTCCTCCACCTTTCAAAATTCTCAGGTTGGTGTTTCTATTCCCGCCTTTTTGTTTTCTTCTGGTTTGTTTGGTGTTTCTTGTCTTGCTTTCATTTGTCATCTTTCTGTTTTGTCTATCTTCTATTTTTCTGGTTTCACTACCTGTTGGTGGGTCGGCTNCTCTGCCAGAGGGTTGTCCACCCTCTACGCAGAAGTGGTCAGTTTGTAAAAAATGTAAACAGCTGTATATACTCTGCCTTGCCTGGTTTCCTGCATATGTCATTCTATGTTGTACATGTGTGTATAGTTTTTGTATATCCCTCTATTCCTATGTATATACCCCTCAAACTTCATGTATATCCTTCCAGGTGGCTTGGCAAGGTGGTTGAGTCACCTGCATTGCTGGTTTTCTGCCCATGAACTCGTTTCAGGGCAGAAAACCGCCTGTTTGAAACTCAGCTCTCGGCTGGTTTCAAACAGGCAATTTTCTCTCTCTTCCATAAAAATAGTCAGACCCTTATTTATTTCCCATGTGCACAATCAATTCCAGCCAAGTGGCCTTCACTTTTTTTGCGTTTAGACAGTTGGCTCTGCCGTCATCGCCATAACTTCCATTTAATACCTATGCACGTGGCGCCCACATGGGCTTGATGACTTTCCTTTTTACATGTCCTCACTAACGGTTACTTCTCCAGGCTCTGGGTCTCCTACCATCATCCATCCTGTGTCTTTACCAAGTGTGATAAAATTCCTGGACCCGGATATTTAGTAAAAATCTTAAGTTCGTTTAATGCGTGTGCTTTTTGGTTCTTTTTTAATGAAACTAACTTTTTAGGAAAAACAAGCATCACTGTGGTAAGATCTCCGGACCCCGGAATACTTATTTGATTAATATGATCTGATGGTCACTTTGCCTTGCAGGTTCCTGGAGTTCACTTCCCAAACATGTCTGAAGCATCTGCATCCTCTCCACCCGGAAGTCCAGAACTACCTTCTGCGGCAGCCACCAGGGCAGCAGTAAAGTCCAAAATGGAGAAGACCTTGGAGAAGATGCCCCTAACTATGATGTTCGTGCAGGAAAACATCATTATGGGCTCAAAGATTGAGTCCAAAGTCAAACTTATCACCGACACCAGTGTCGAAACATGGCCAGAGATGCAGGCCTTGGTAAAAATAATGTATATCCAGCGACAGGCTGGAGATCAGCTAGCAATCAATGTCGGGGACTCTGGAATCCTCAAGGTGGCATGTTTCCCATGCTTTATGAAATCTCTAGAGCTTATCTTAACACTAGAAACCAACTACAACTCTTTTGTTCGGGCTGTTATGCTCGCGGCCGCGGAACCAACTAGATACCCTACTCCTCTGGTATCCCTTGACCCAGTCACATTCCAGGAAGGACTAGGAATCCCACAATTTTCCAAGGCCTCAATGGTTACAAGGACTGATGCCTTGGCCCAATTCACATAGCTGGAGGATGCCGCCCAGGTATATATGAATACCCATTGGCTCAAGGTTCCAAAGACGGACCCTAGAAGGATGAAGATAGAAATTCCCCACTCTGAGTTCAAAGAGAGCATTTAGATGGGAATGATAGCGTTGGCCCAGGTCTTTGGGCAGCCCTCCACCTAAGAGTTTTCTAAATGGATTTATTAATTCCTCCTTGGCATCTCCACCAAGGGAGGATACTTCGACTGGGCAACAATAATTTCCAACCATGTCGACTCCCAGTTCCTTCAACTGAATAGGAAGAAGAAATTATACATGTCTTCCTATGTTTTCTGGGCCCTGGCGCAGTAGAGGCCCCATGCCCATGGCCTACTTACAGATGGCATGCTCAGGATTGGCCTGGGACAAAAGGCACTGTGGGACCATTTCCCACAAGTTCAATGGGAGGCTAGCTTCCCTAGTTTTTGCTGGGTAAACAATGCATTCATTTATTATCATCTGCTCACACCCACCCAGGACGCTGGATACCACCTATCCTCAGAGGCAATGAATTTGGTCCATATTTATGGACATTATTACATCTAGTTCCAATAGCACACTTACATTAGGGTCACCAGCTTCTCTGAGAAACCCTACTTGTTGCCCAAACACTGTGGGGACAAGATCGTGCTCTTGGAATACTGCAGGCAAATAATGGAGGTGCATGCCCTCTTTGCCTTGAAAAAGATACCCAACATTCTATTCCTAATCACCTGCAGGAACTACACATGCAGCTTGGCCACCGCAAAGGAGGTAGATAATGAACTGAAGAGTTACAACTTGGGGGAATTTTACTTAGCGCGAATTTTTTTTGATCCGCATGGAAAGATAGCAACGGCACTGCCCCAGGCTTTAGAGCCCCATCACATCCATATGGAGGATTTCTGGGTATATTTCCAAGATGATGTGAAGGTGCGGAGTAGGTACTATGTTAGAATGATAGCCAGCATGATGCAAAATTTGAAGCTCCAGAGGTTCCCGGTGGACTTCCCAAATGCCGCCCCCACTACCAATCCCCAGTACAAGGCAAAGGGGATCAGCACAAGGACTCTTCCACTAGTAAACTAGGACACCTAGGAAGGGCCCACAATTGAGGACTTCACTGGAGAGGTGGTTGAGGGAAGTCACGCCTATTTCAAAAAGGTGTGCCCCAGAAGTACCCGCCGAGCAGCCTAACCGACACCAAAAATAACTCTAGGGGCCAGGACTTCTTCGCAGAGAATGGATAAGGGAAATAGATAGATATGACCCCTTTTGTGCAAGAATTCCCCATAAAAGAATAAATCAAAAAATCAGTGGCAGCCTCCCAGCAGATGAGGGAGAAATTAATAATACGGCTGGCCACTCCACTGCTCATGGCCGGACCAATTTGTCCCTCTTCCTCCCCGTCGCTGGCAGCCCTAATGGTAAAGGCAACGGGGGTGGATCCCATGGAAGTAGCAGCAATAAGGGATGTGGGGCCACCTTTGGTTACCCAGAGAAAGAAGAGGCTTAATAAAAATCCTAAGGCAGAGCTGGGGTTGGGAATATCCCAAGCCCAACAAGTAGAAATCCTCTCCTCTAGTTCCCCGGAGCTGGAGAAGGAAATAGAGTCTGTTGAAGTCCCGGCCAGTCCCGCTCTGCAAGAGGAATTTGATGATGTTTTTGTAGTCGATGAGTTCAGAAACTTGCAGGGGAACAACAAACAAGCAGGGACAGAAGTCCCAAGGGTAGAACTAGAGGCTGCAGAGCAGGAAGCTCTTGAACAAGAGCCTGCACAGAAACAAGAAAAGCAGGTAGAAGAGAAAGAGCCAGAGCCATAGATTTCCTCTGGGGCTCAAGCGATGTAGGGTCCAGGAGTGGACCAACAAAGGCAAGGTGAAAAAATGGCATCTGCTAGGGGAACCGGACCTTCAGGAATAACTATAACCCTAGCTGCCATGTTACAAGGGCCACTCCTGGGAGCAACCTTTGGGTAGGTGATTACCGTGACCTAAACTCTAAATCTCAGCCCAACACCTCCCCTACTACCAAAAGATATACCAACAGAGGTAGATTTACCGACAGTAGAAGAAGAGCAACAGGAAGAGCAGCATGAAGAAGAAATCCCCAAGGAAGCCTACCAAAGTCCAGACAAAGTAATAGATACCGAGGACAAGGCTGAGGAGATGGAGGTTGATGAAGAAAATGTTTCTATAGAAGAAGAAGACATAGGGAGAGGGACAGATGAGGTCCATGCCACTAAGAAGCAACAGCCATAGGACACCGGGGAAGAACCAAGGGAACAGATTCTGGTAGGAAGGCCACCCCTACCCCCTCAGTGGTTAATAGAGAGTAGGAAAATAAAATCTTCATCAACTCCGGTAGCTCCTCTCTCCCTGGTCGAAATGATGGCCCAAGTCCAGGCCCTGCTGAAGGCCAAGAAATCCCAGACAGTTCATACTCTTTGAATTGGGCTAGGCAGAGAAACAGTTGCCATTGTGGTAACACCTCCCCCAGGGGCTGATGAAGCAACCACGAAACCCAGAGATTATAATTTTGCAGAGGTACCGCTGGGTAAAAGAGGAAAGTAGGGCAAGGTGGACTTGTTGAAGGAGGCAGCTAGGGTAGTAGAGGCCCGTTATGAGAAAGAAGCCCAGAGGCTCAAAAAAGAAAAGGCAAAGAATGCAAACCTTATGGGGTTTCTCACTGAGCTGGCTTGACCTATCAATACCACTCCTCTGGAGGCCTCCACCTCTGAAGATCTACTGCAGAGTGATATAGATTTCCTACGAATAATGAAGAAGAAGGCCCAGGTGGTGGATGAGTGGGTCACCCTGCAGATAAGAAACACCTGGCGTTTCCTGGTATCCACCCTCCTAGATTTATATACGGCCTGGTAGGTTGTACACCAGGAATAAATTCTTATTGAACTATGGGAGGGTGATATCGAGAATTATCAAGCATGGAAGGTGGAGCTTGAGGAACTCCTTAGCCTAGGAGAGGAAATGATTTTTGAATCCAGAATACTGGGGGATGAATCATTTGATTTTTTGAGGACCTAGCACTCCAGACTTGACCTCACATTGGAGGTAATCAAGCAACTAGTAGGGTCTCTGTAAGATAAGGTCAACGCTGTGAAATATTCTTTCAATTTGTACAAGTCTTTTGTAATAAAGACTTCTGGGGACAACCCCCTCAGCACAGATGTACCCCAGAAGATTCAGTTTTGGGGAGTTTTGATGAAATAATGAAGTCTCGGTATCAATCCTCGGAGGGGATAGATGGGGCCCAAATGACAAAATTAACTCGCATGGTACTTAGTGGCCACGACGCAGCAAGAATGGCTGATGAGTTTAAAGAGAATGTTCCAGATCTGGGGGAACAAATTGAAGGGGCTAAGTACCGAAGGGCCAGTCTAAAAGATGTAGATGAAGATGGCATTTCCTGTCTCCTCTAGGCTTTCAATGATAATAAGCAACCTTGAGCTTTCTCCGGAGGCTAGGGAAAACTCAAGCATTGGGTATTCTTTATTCTTTTGGGGACATAAGTTCCCAGATCCCAGAGTCTCAGATCCAAAATTTTGTATTCTTTTAAGTGATCTGTCTCCCGGTCCCCGAGGCCGACTGGTCACTTTTAGAAGAAGTTAATAAAGGCTGTCAGAAGGTGGTTGGCTACATCAAGGGGGCATCAAATCAATAGTTGGTTTTCTGATAGGATGGTCTTCTCAAGGCACTACTCAGGGGTACACCTAGTGCATTGGAGATAGGGTGCCACATTTTCCATTTATGAGGCATGTAGCCTTGATCCCCAGGGGACCTACTTTCTTCCTTCTCCTTCTTGGCTCTCTTCTCGAGGCTGATTCTTCTGCTGTATATTATTTTCTCATTCTTCTGACATGATAGACCTATTCTGTCTCAAGGTCTTTTTTAGGGTGGCACAGGTAGTACTGGCCCCCAGATATTGTATTTTATTGAGATGTGATGTAAAATAGGGTTAGGCTTAGAGGAGAGTTGTATAAATAGCCAGACTGGCCCATTTCCAAGGGTCAGAAAAATTGATGATTTTGTGGTCCACAGTAATATAAAAGGCGATTTCTCACTTTTAGTTGCAGAGCTCAATGCTCCATTGTTCCATTTTCAATAGTTAGATGCTCCCCTGGAGCCACCATTGTATCACGCACCAGTGCTTGCTAGAAGGGAAATTAATGAAGAAGGAAGAATTCTGCGCAATGATGTTGTTGGCGTTCCTGCTTTTGAGTTAATGGTATTTCATGTTTTATGTTCTTTATGTCTTATACTCTGATATGTTAAAATAGATCAACGACCTCTTTACCCTCGCTACTGATAAAAATACTAGCTGATGGTTGTGTATTTCTTCAGTATTTAGTGTAGTATGTCAAAGTGTTATTGATGTTTCAGACGTTTAAACATGACTATAGTTAGATGAAGTGTTTCTAACTCTGTAGGATCTTTTTCATTTTATTCGCTAAGTGTAGAATGCTAGGGGAAACCTTACCTTATTGAATCTCTGGAGGGAATGAGTTGAAGAAACCAGCTATCCCCCTCGAAAATAGTCACTTCTCCCAACTAAGCCCCGCACCGTCGTGACCTGACACCCAGGTACTTGAAGGCCCAGGAATCTATTTTCCCCAGACTACCTTTGCAGGTGGAGTTGGCCGGTACCCCCGGTACCTAGCGACAACTTATGACTGTTGGCGGACCCGGTTAGCAAAACCCTATCAATAGTATCTTTTGAGCAAAATGGCATTAATAGGATGTCTAGCAAAATGGGTCCTCATTCTAAGTGAATTTGATATTGAGTATGTAGACAGGAGGGCTATTAAAGCCTCGCAGATCAACTAGTTGATTCACCCCTTCAAGATGATAAACCTTTAAGGATTGAATTCCCTGATGAGACTATTATGCATCTAACTAAGTATCCATGGAAGATGTAGTTTGATGGTTCTTTCACGCAACAAGGCTCTAGGGGAGGAGATCTATTCATAACTCCTCAAGGACACAAGATACCCAATTCTTACAAATTGATGTTCCCATGCATGAACAAAATTTTAGAATATGAGGCACTAGTAAACAATCTTAAGCTTGCCATAGAATGGAAAATTATAGAGATGCATGTGTATGGTGACTCCCAGCTCATAATCAATCAAGTTAAGGGAGATTACCAGACAAAGGATGAGAATTTGACACCCTCCAAACAATTGGTTGATGACCTAAAGAAGTACTTTGTCTTCATCACATTCCAGCAGATACCTAGAATGGAGAACAAAGCTACAGATGCTATGGCTACATTGGCGTCCATGTTACAACTAGAAGAACATCAATTCTGATATGAATTCTTGGTGGAAGAACTCTCCTATCCTACCTTTGATACTCCTAAATACCAAGTAATATGTGCTTTGAACACCCCCAACCAATCTCAGTATACCAATATCATTGCCTATCTCACTAACCAAACCATTCCTAACAATCTATCCATAAATGAGAAAATAGCCTTGATTAGGACAACATCGAGTTATGTCCTCATAAATAATAACTTATATCGACAAGGTCTTGATGGTACGCTTCTGAGATGTTTAGAACTCAAAGATTCTAACTGCGTGTTAAAAGAAGTCCATGAAGGTGTATGTGGATCACATTCAAACAACTTTTCACTAGCAAAGAAACTACTCAGAGTAGGCAAGTACTGGCCTACCATGGAAAAAAATTCTATTCAATTTTCCAAAACATGTCTTAAATTTCAGACACATGGAAATCTCATCCATGCTCCTACCAGAGAACTTATACCTTTCATTACACATTGGCCATTTCAGCAATGGGTCTTTGACTTGGTTGGACAAATATATCCCAACTCTTTAAATGGACACAAGTTCATCATTATGGCCACTGAGTATTTTACAAAGTGGGTCGAGGCCATGCCACTAATCAAAGCCACTCGCAAATAGGTGGCTATGTTCATTCTGAACTACATTATCTGTAGATATGGGATACCCTCTTCAACTGTAACAAACAATGGGGGCCAATTTAAAAATCAAGACATTGATGACCTTTGTGAATAGTTCCACATCACTCAACATTTCTCCTCAATCTATTATCCTCAAGGTAATGGACAAGCTAAGGAATCTAATAAGAATATTCTAAAAATTCTACACTGAACTATAAGTAAGTCTGGCAAAGACTGGCATCTACAACTGAATCCGGCACTATGGGCCTACAGAACAAGCATCAAAACACCAATTGGAGCCACACCATTTTCTCTAGTCTATGGCAATGATGCAGTACTACCTATTGAGGTTTAAATCCCATCTTTGCGGATATCTTTACATGGTCTTCTAACTGATGAGCAGTACCACTGTAGACACCTAAAATTGACTAGGTGTATCTCAAGCATTCAAAATTGCAAATCTCATCCAAATGCCTTAAAATCTCATCTCAATGCAAAACAAATGGATCAAATCAAATGGACATTTATCAAAACAAATGGACAAAAATCAAATCAAATTAAAAGATCAAATAATCATGAAATCAAATAATTAAATTCAAG
>MU225792.1:80362-90411 GCA_018584345.1 Thuja plicata | reverse complement strand
ATATCATGTTTAGGAGCATTTGTTGTTTTCTAACATATCTTGGAGCATTTTGAGCATCTTAAGCTAGATTTGAGCATTTTGTTTATCATTCATTTCTCATTCTAGGATTTTCCTTGAGAGAGATTAATTCTGAGAGCTCTCTTAACAAAGTTTGGATAGAGAAGCATGAGATGATATGGATTTTTAGCTTCAATTCTTAGATTAAATCATATTATCTTTCCATAGAATTGTTGCTATTAGTCTTAATTTTATGAAGGTGTAATATTACACACACAACCACATAGATAGGGTGAATTCTTTAGACCTACTTGATGAGTGCAGATAAAAGGCATTCGATCACCTAAAGGTGTACCAAGCACGTATGTCCAAAGGCTACAACAAGAAGGTCAAACCACAAAAATTTGAAGTGGGGGATCTCATCTTAAAGGAGAATCCTAAGAACCAACCAAACAAAGAACAAAAGGGAAAATTTGAATCTAATTGGCTAGGACCTTATGTTATCACTGCTACTTTTGGGACTGGAGCCTATCAACTAGATACACCTGAGGGGGACATTCTTCTAGATCCTATCAATACTCTACATTTGAAGCAGTTCTACGCTTGATGTTCAGCTAGCAGAGCCTGTACAGTAAATAATCCTTAGAAAACCAAAAACATTTGGAAAATTGATCCTGAAGAAATCCAAAAAAAATGGAAAAAGGTCCTAAAGAAAGTCATCCGTGGTGAAAACTTGGTAAATAGGTGCCATGATACTACAAAAACATTCAAAAAAGCAAAAATAGCAAAAAAATTGAAAAAGAGAAAAGTGCCTTGATAAGAACCTGGTAAAATAGGCATCTTGGTAGCAAAAAGAAAGAAATTGTCTTGCCAAGTGGTGGAAATCTGGCAATTAGGCATCACTTGTGTTATGCGCTCCATCTATCAATGCATTACTGATACTAAGCCTTCACGGTTACACCTGTGCTAAAACATTGACTTCGTTTCGTACCCAACTATCTTATCCTTGCTTGGGATTTGTCTACATTTCTGTCTTAGGATCAAGTCATTCTGCACTAGGGGCATCTTTTCCAGTCTGATAGGTTGCATTTTCTAGGTTGTCATAGGATGTTTTGTCTCGTGACACAATGATACTCAATGTTTTCACCAAACTGTCACTTTCATGAAACAAGCATTGCACTAACATGAACGGTGTTCGTAAGATCTACATTGGATTTCCAACAGGAATGAAATTGTACATAGACATGGATCACATATTGCTTGAATTCCAAACTCTTGATTTTTGAATCTCTACTGCGCTTGAAAAATGAATCAATAGTATTTCTCAATACTACCTAAACACAGTTTGATCTTGGTTTGATTGTGACTCTTTTATGTACCCATGCTGTTTCACTGGGGGCATCCAAGCAGTTATGAATTTTATTTGATTGTTTCACAATTGATAGTTGTTATGTCTTCCAAGTTACTCCATGATGTCTGCACAAAGACAAAGAGTCGAAAGGATAGGGGGCATAACATTTTCTTGTTTTTTTGCATATGGTGATTGTTCCAAATGATCTTATAAATTTCACCTAACTTGGATTTTTATGGTAAGAGTTTCCACTATGGGTGGATAGATGCATATATCTCAATCTTTGTTATGTGTAAACTATGGTGAGGTTGGAACAATTTCCTTGTCTTCTTTCTAAAAAACTTAGATTCTTGCTAAGGTATACGAAGCATAATGTACTCAAGAATATGAATTTTCAAGGTCATTGCAGGTCCAATATCTTACCTTACATAGAATCTAGTATATTAAAAGGAAGGTGACTATCTTGTCATCCTGGCTTCTATGCCTTGATGCCTAAGTCTATTTTCGACAGTCCAATAAAATATAGTATTCATACTTTCATAATATCAATGGGTATTAGTGATGGTTGTATTATTAGGTGCTATCCATTCTGAAAAGTGCCCAATGATGATAAAAAGACTACAATATCTACAAATAAGTGACAAGTCCTAAAAGTCTCCATATAGCTACATTTAAATATTCCATGATGCATTTGTGAAAAAAGTTAGGCATAGGGAAATTTGTGCTCCAAAATGATTTCTATTTTCTTCTTCTAAAATCCAAGTTAAATACATCCATTTACTATTACTGATATCAATATGGTTGCACATCCATAGCATACATTTTACATTCATAAAATGAGACAGAAAAATAATACAAAAACAAAGCATTTATGCATTTCATTTCTACATCCTAAGTGCATCCATACATTTTACTTGCATAAGAAAAATAAAAAAAACATGCATTTTCATATTCACATAGAATCATTTGAAACATATTTATATCAATAATAAATCTCAAAAAATGCATAAATGATGTCATCATCTAAATCTAACTCATCATATGACCAAGATATAATCACATGTGCAAATAAATCTATCAAAGAAGAAAGAACTCATGAAACATGTCAGACTCAGAAATAGCTGCATCAGATATATATCTTAAACATGGTACATATCAAAATATGACACAAGTCTACATAAAGAGTATCAGTGAATTAGAAAGAATCAGATATATATATGTGTGTAAGATACAAAGGAAAGATCTTAGAAGGATCCAAATATACAATATACATGTGTAAACAAAATACAACATCAGTTCTGGCTCCCCCCCTCTCCCTGATCTGGAGGAGGAGGTGGTACAAATGGTGGAGGAGGAGGCATGGCCCCCTCTGACATCTGAGCCAACCGTGAAAAAGACACCGCTCTCTTCCCCTCTGGCACCACTACATGATAAAGAGTGTAATAATAAGTGGCTCTCTATCCCTGGTGAATAGCAGTGTGAGCCTATATATCTCACTCTGTCCTGAGTCTCTCCATCTGTCTATCCCTATCTGTGAGCAATGCATCAGATATATAAATCCTTGACTCAGATGCAGTTAGCCTACCCTCTAGACCTATGATCTGTGCCCTAAGATTCTCTCTCTCCCACTCACACTAAGAAAGTGGGTCTCCATCTCTACTAGAACCCCTGCCAGAATCCTGTCTTGAAGGCCTATCTTGAGATCTACCAGGCTGTCTCTACTGCTACTATCTTTGCTGCCTCTAGTGATCCCCTGTAATTAATGGAATTGGATCTATCCAAGGAGAAAAAAATCTAAATCAGGTGCTCCAACCCTCTCCACTACCACTAGAAACATCTGCGTGGCTACCCACAACACTACCACCCCTATCATCTCCACCATCATCCCCCTCATCTAGAGGAGGATGTCTCCCATCCCACCCTCAATCTTGCGCTCCATCCCTACCTCCATCCCTACAACTGTATCTCCCTCCATGCCTGTCAGCACCCCTATCTCTTTGAGCTCCTCCTCTCCCTCTGGCCGGGTGCTCATCTAGATCATAGTCTATAGGCTCCTCTATGCAAGGATTGACCTCCTCTGACACTATGATGTAAGGAAATGGATGCTAAAGCATCTCTACTATATAGCCATCTGAGCAACCTACATCTACAACATCCAGGTGGATATCCTAATCTATTCCAACCATGTCCCTAATCTCCTAATGGGCGGTCTCATAAATTAGCTAGACACCCCACAATGGTACCTCATTACGGATCCATGTGTATATAGTGATGTCCTGTGTCCTTCCTTGCCATCAGCCATACTGTCTCAAAACTCAGGTATGAATAAAATGCTCTACTATATATTTGGTCCTCCCGATGAGGTACCTACTCTGGAATAAAAATGGAACCTGTCGAGCATCTGAGGTCCACTCCTCACAATCAAAATATGGTTGTTGGAAAACCTCAGTCATATCATCAAAAATTTGTTGCCAATACTCTACCTTGCCTAAATGGGGCTGCTGAATGAGACTTGCATACATATATATAGAGGCCTGCTCCGGTGCACACTTTCCATCAACTATCGATCGTGTAACATGGATGTGCTCCTAGGCCCAAATCTGAAGAATCAAGATACCCAGAGTCATGCTCTAGGTATAATGGTACACAATCTCATGAAGCTCACAATACATATGGACTAAGATACAACTGCCCCATGCAAATCTCCATCTGTGGATGACCATCTTCTCTAGCATGTCCACCCATCTGACCATGAACCCATGTTGTCCTCTATCTAGCATTAGGATGCCACTGATCAAGCCTACTAAGTACACTGATAATTGATCATAATGATCAACCATATAGTACCACAAAAGGTATCTATGATCAATGGTGTCATCCTATAAATACCAATGAGCTACTACAATTGCCATGGAAGATGTCGCCTCAAAGAGCACCTCATGACCAATAATAGGAACACACAGTATGTGCCACACATCCTCTAGAGTCATTGTCATCTCCTCGGTCGGGAGATGGAAGGTGTTGTGCTCTGAGTGCCATCTCTCGGCAAGAGAAGTCAACAACCCTTGGTTCACCCCTATTAGGTAGACCTATCAGAGATCGTAATCCCTAACAGACTACTGTCGCATGCTCCTTAGCTGATAAT
Source organism: Thuja plicata (assembly GCA_018584345.1). Lineage (NCBI taxonomy): Eukaryota > Viridiplantae > Streptophyta > Pinopsida > Cupressales > Cupressaceae > Thuja > Thuja plicata. The sequence continues at coordinate 85,918 of MU225792.1, read as the reverse complement.
AGTCCAGACAAGGAAAGCACACAACTTGGATATGTTCCTCTAAAAGCAACTACCTCAAAATATGCCTATTTTTGACACATACAAAGATAAATTCAGTGTTCTATCTACAACAAAGATGTAAACTCCTGATCAACTAAGTAATTCAAGGTCCATAATAGAAAAACAATTCAAAATGGATATGTTTCTAAGTCTAAAAATGAGATTCGAAACTGGAAGGACAAGGTGCGATATCTTTTACCAGATGCGATCTTGGAAATACAGGATACAACAGAGAATACCAGGTGTAATCCCTAAAATATAGGATGCGACCCTAAAAATAGGGTACGATCTTGAAAGGATGGGAAAAGACGCAGGCCAGAATTCAACTTAAAAAGTAAGGTAAAAACAACAAAACAGGATGCGATCCAGGAAATCTTGGATGCGATGGAGAAATATGGAAAAACCAGATATAATCTGGGAAATACCAGATGTGAAACGGGTTTGACAGGGTGCGATCTGGAATCCTGATGCAACCCAAAATTCAAAAGGCTATAAAAGATGTAAAAATGCATGAAATTTAAATTTGCAAAATTCACGAGGTAGTTTTACGAGCACTTACCGAAGGTGGGTAGTCAGCCGGGCACTGATGTCGATGGCTAAGCTTGAAACAATGCTTCCTAACAGGGACCACCATCTTCTCTATAGATCTCTCAGATTTACTATGGATAAAAGTGAAAATGAATAGTAAAATGGTAATTTTTGAGATATATATTGGTCTTTTGAGCTATTTAGGAGTTCTAAAACTCCTCCTAGGCAACTGAAACTACATTTATGTTCTCTTTTTAATCAATTGGGAACCAAATCGAAGGTGCCTAAGGTATTTTATGCAGTGCAGTGACATTTTTATGACAGCTCCTAAAAATGCAGATTTGCCCCATTTGTTCTAAAAATTTGTTCAAATTGCACGTTTTGTCATAAATCTTGGTCCGACATCATTTTATCAGCCCCACCACTCACATTTTTGTGTAATTAACTTGGTTCTCATATGTTTACTCTTAAACATGCCACCTTTTTCACTTCTATTCCATTCTTTCTCGTCCTACCGCTTCTTGCAAGTGATACATTCTTTCCACTGAGGGATTTTGTTCTTTTCCTTCGATTTCATTCCCGAGGGGGCATGATCACACTATCATCAATCAATTTTTTTCTCAAAACAACATTAAAATGACTTTGTTATCAAACAACTAGGGGCATGACCATTTCCTTGACTAAGTTAGAATAGTTGGATAGAAAGCTTTGGTTCTCATAAGCTGGATATCTTGTGTTTCCTCATTTTAAAAGATTCTTATTAAGCTCCTAGCAGCTTCATACTGCCTTTTGGATGACAACCAAGTTTACAATCAGTATTATCAATCTTTGGATGACAACCAAGTTCAAAATTGGTATCTTTAAAATATTTTATTGACCGTTGGACAACAACCAAGTTCAAATTAAATTCTATCAGTTTAGTTTGATCAAGTGTGAGATTGATCTCATCAGACATTTCATTCGATCATGAGCAAAATTATCAATCTTTCTAAAGTCAAATTCAAAAAATTTCTTTGAATCAATGTGCTGCTCGCACATAAATTCAAAGAGGGGAAAATGTAACCACCTGGATTTGATCTACTCAGACTATAGACCCTATTTTCCCTAAGTGTGATCATACCCCCAATTATGTTCAAACGACCCTGTTACTACTTGGCATAATTCTTTTAAAATCAATTTAATCTCCTAAAGTGATCAAATCACTAAGTCAATTACTTTTAGTTAAAAATCAAAATCAATCAAATACATGGATAAAATGATTAATTTGCTAGGAATTAAATAAAGTCTTAAATCAATTGCCCACTTGCAAATGAACCCATTCCCCTAGCTTAATTAATTTAATTAAATTGGCTATCGTCCTATTGATTATTAAAAACAAATTAAATGTTTAAGTAATTAATATCCTATTTTTGAATGAATTAAATAAGTTTTATTCATTTCATTAATATTCCTCTAAACCCCTAACCTAACCCACTTCAACCACTTTGACTCTGGGTTCAAACCTATCCCAACCCATTCACCCTTGCTAAATCTAATCCTAATCCTAATTCTATTCTAACCCACCTCCTAATGTTGTCACATTCCATTAAGGAATGATTAAGGACTTCACCCACTTGAGAAAGTCAAGAAATCTCAAGATTCCTTCCTTCAAGTCCACCTTCTCAAGCTTGCCTTACACCCTTCCCATGCTTATTTAAGGCTCTCATTAATGCCTCATTAATGTATATTCCTTAAGCCCATGTCTCCATCATGCCTATTGAATGCCTTTGGAAATTATTTCCTCTTACACACCATTAATGAGTTTTTCAACTCCATTAATGCACCTTGTCCCCCCTCTCTCTCCTCTTTCTTCTATAAATAGAAGGTGTTTTTGAGCACAAACAAGCCCATAAATTATAATGAAAATGCATTTTTATGATTTTAGGATTCATATAGAATCATATTTCATTTAGTTTCTCATGTTCATGCATTGTTATTATGTTCATTTTTAGAGCTATAATGCATGTTTTCTTATCATTTAGTTTGTTTTAACTCAAATCTTTCATGCTAAGTCATATATGTCACTGATAGCAGCATAATTTGAGGGCTATTGTGTTTCTTATCATACTCTTCATAGTTACAAATCAATAGGTCAATTTTAGTATTTTATATGCTCTTCTAACCATGTTTTCCACTAATGTAATGATCTATTGAAGTGTTGTGTCTCTCTTAACAGGTACAAAAATCACACACATACACACACACATCTTAGGGGTTGTAAGGGTTTTCAAGGGTCCTAAGGGGTTACAGTGGGTCCAAGGACACATTAATGTATCATATGAACTCTTAGGCCACCTTAGGAGTCCTTACCATACATCTTAGTGGTCGTAAAGGGTCATAAGGGGTCGTTAGGGTTCTAGGACATGTTTAGGAGCCCTTAATATATATCTTAGTGGTTGTAAAGGGTCATAAGGGGTCGTATGGGTTCTAGGACATCTAAATGTATCCTAGGACCCCTTAAGACCACTTAAGACCCCTTAGGACCCCTTATCATTCATTAGGGTATGGTAAGGGGTCGTAAGGGGTCTAAGGGGTCGTACGAAATATTAATGTGTCCTAGGACCCCTTAACAACTCTTATGACCCCTAAGATGTAGAGAGAGGGTTCTTCAAGGATCCTAAGGGGGCATAAGGGGTCCTAGGACACATTAATGTGTCTTAGGACCCCTTATGACCACTTAGGACACCTTAGGACATGTTAAAATATATTTTAAAGGTCATAAAGGGTCAAAAAGGGGTCATAAGGGGTTCTTGGACATGTTAATGTGTCTTAGGACCCCTTAAGACCCCTTAACAAACATTACAACCCCTAAGATATAGAGAAAGGTGTCCTAAGGGGTCCTAAGATACATTAAATTTTTTTAGAACCCCTTATGACACCTTACCATACATCTTAGGGGTTTTAAAGGGTCATAATGGGTTATAAGGGGTCTTAAGACACATTAATGTGTCTTAAGACCCCTTAAGACCCTTTACAACCCATAAGATGTAGAGAGAGGGGTCTTCAATTATCCTAAGGGGTTATGAGGGGTCCTAGGACACATGAATGTGTCCTAAGACCATTTATGACCCATTATGACACCTTAGGGCCCATTACTATACATCTTACTTGTTGTAAAGGGTCCTAAGGGGTTCTAGGACATGTTAATGTGTCCTAGGACCCCTAAATACCACTTAAAACCCATTACCATTCATAATTGTATGTAAATGGGTCATAAGGTGTGTAAGGGGTCCTAAGACACATTAATGTGCCCTAGGACCCCTTAACAATCCCTATGACCATGAAGTTGTAGAGAGGAGTCTCCAAGGGTCCTAAGTGGTAATAAGGAGTTGGACACATTAATGTGTCCTAGGAATCCTTAGGACCACTTACCACACATCTTAGGGTCCCAAAGGGTTTTAAGGGGTCAAAAAGGGTCCTAGGACACATTAATGTATTTTAGGAGCCCTTAAAACCCCTTCTATAATGCCTTATAATCCATTGTAGGATCTTTACCATTCGTTAATGTAGGGTAAGGGGTCTAAGGAGTCATGGGATGCATTAATGCATCCTTGGACTACTTAACAACCCTTACAACCCCTAATATGTAGAAAGAGGAACCCTAAGGGGTCATAAGGGGTCATGGAACTCATTAAGGTGTCCTAAGACCCCTTATGACCCCTTAGGAAACCTTACGACACCTTACCATTCATCTTAGGGTCCTAAGGGGTCATAAGGGGTTTTGGGACACACTAATGTGCCCTAGGACCCTTTAAGATCCCTTATGACCCCTTAACATACATTAGTGTATGGTAAGGGGTCCTAATTGGTCTTCAAGGACCCATTAACAACCCTTATCACATCTGAGATGTAGAGAGAGGGGTACTAAAGGGTACTTAGGGGTCACAAGGGGTCCTAAGACATATTAATGTGTTTTATGACCCCTTAGGACCCCTTACCCTACATTTTAGAGCTAATAAAATTCCCTAAGGGATCATAAGGGTTCCTAGGACACACTAGTGTGTCCTAGGAACCCTTATGACCCCTTACCATACACCTTAGGGATTCCAAAAGGTCATAAGATGTCATAAGGGGCCTTGTGACACATTAATGAGTCTTAAGACCCCTTACAATTCATTAGTGTATGGTAAGGGGTCCTAAGAGGTTGTAAGGGGTCTAAGGAGTCCTAGGAAACATTAATAAGCCTTAACAACCCTTATGACTCCCAAGGTGTAGAGAGAGTGGTCTTCAAGGGTCCTAAGGGGTCATAGGAATCATTAAGGTGTCGTAGGACCCCTTTTGACCACTTAGGACACATTAGGACACCTTACCATACATATTAGGGGTCTTAAAGGGTTTGCAGGGGTCATAAGGGGTTCTAGGACATGTTAATGTGTCCTAGGACCCCTTATGACCCCTTACCATTCATTATTATACGGTTATGGGTCCTATGGGGTTGTAAGTGGTCTTAGGACACATTAATATGTATGAGGATGCCTTAACAATCCTTATGACCCCTAAGATGTAGAGAGAGGGGTCCTAAGGGGTCCAAATATACAATAATATGTCCTAGGATCCCTTATGACCCCTTATGACCACTTACCATACATGTTAGGGATTCTAAATGGTTGTAAGGGGTCATAAGGGTTCCTATCACACATTAACGTGTCTTAGGACCCATTAAGACCACTTATGATCCCTTACAATTAATTAATGTGTGGTAAGGCGTCATAAAATGTCCTAAGGGGTTGTAGGGGGATCTAAGACACATTAATGTGTCTTAGGACACCTTAAGACCACTTATAACCCCTTAGAAACCCATACTATTCATTAGTGTATGGTAAGGCTGTTAGAGTAATCTTTAGTAATTACTCTTTAGTGCTTAAGTTAGACTTAGGAAAGTTTCCTTTTCTGAGTTGTTTCCCTTTTAGGGTTTCGACATCCTTTATAAGGATTGTCCTCTTTGTATTT
>MU225792.1:66545-78079 GCA_018584345.1 Thuja plicata | reverse complement strand
CTCTTTGTATTTCGATAAGGAGATTGTAATTTCATTATTGTTGTTAATAGAAGATTATTTCTTGCAACATGCTTTTTCAGTCTCTGGCCTATCGGCCGCCATAGCTTTCTAGATCCTTCTCTCTTCTATCTTCTTCTTCTTTGTAACAGCTTTGCACGCAGGTGTTCTTGGTTGCATTGCATTTTAGCAATTTCAACAAAGGGGTCCTACGGGGCCTCTAAGGGGTCATAGGACACATTAATGTGTCCTAGGACCCCTTAACAACCCTTACAACCCCTAATATGTAGAGAGAGTGGTGTTTAAGCATCCTAGGGGGTCATAAGAGGTCTTAATACACATTAATCTGTCTCAGGACCCTTATGACCCCTAAGGAAACCTTACAAACCCTTATTATACATCTTAGGGGTCTTAAAGGGCCCTAAGGTGTAATAAGGGGTTCTAGGACACATTAATGTACCTTAGGACACCTTAATACCCCATACAAACCATTACAATACATTATTGTATGGTAAGGGGTCTTAAGGGGTCCCAAGACACAGTGATGCATCCTAGGTCTTGTTAACAACACTTACAACAAATAAGATGTAGAGAGAGGGGTCCTAAATGGTACGAAGGGATCCTACAACATACAACATGGTACTATGCATTAGTGTATGGTAAGGGATCTGAAGGGGTCTAAGGGGTCCTAAGACACATTAATATCTCTTAGGATCCCTTAACAACCCCTATAACCCCTAAGATGTAGAGAGAGGGGTCCTAGAGGGTTGTAATGGGTCCTAATGCATCTTAATGTGTCTTAGGACCCCTTACGAGCCCGTATGACCCCTTACCATTCATTAGGGTATGGTAATGCATTTTAAGGGGTTGTAAGAGGTTTAAGGGCTCTTGGGACTCATTAATGTGTCCTATGACTCCTTAAAAATACTACGAACCCCAACATGTAGAGAGAGGGGTCTTTAAGGGTCATAATGGGTCCTTGGACCCATTAATGTGTCCTAGGACCCATTAATGTTTCCTAGAACCCCTTTTGACCCTGTTTGACACCTTAGTACCCCTTACCATACATCTTAGGGGTTGTAAAAGGTCCTGAGGGGTTGTAAGGGGTCCTAACACACAATAATATGTCCTAAGATTGCTTTTAACCCATTAGTATAGCTTAGTACCCCCTTACCATACATCTTAGGGGTCATAAGGGTTTTTAAAACATGTTGAGGTGTCTTAGGACCCCTTAACACCACTTGTGACCCCTTAGAACCCCTTACGTTTCATTATTGTATGGTAAGGGGTCTTAAGGGGCAGTAAGGAGTCTAAGGTATCCTAGGATAGATTGATGTATCCTAGGACCCCTTAACAACCTTTACAACCCCTAAGATGTAGAGAGAGGGTTCCTAGAGGGTCCTAAGGTGTCTTAGGGGATCTTGGGATACACTAATGTGTTCTAGGACCCCCTATGACCACTTAGGACACCCTACCATATATATTAAGGGTCCTAAATAGCCATAAGGTGTCCAATGTCACATTAATGTATCTTAGGACCCATAAAGACAACTTATGACCCCTACCCATTCATTAGTGTATGTTAAGGGATCCCAAGGGTCCATAAAGGGCCCTAAGGGGTTGTATGACACATTAATGTGTCCTAGGACCAATTAGGACCACTTACGACCCTTTATGATTCATTAGTGTATGGTTAGAGGTCGTAAGGGGTCCTAGGAAAAATTTAATGTGTCCTTTGACAACTTAACAACCCTTACAACCCCTAATATGTAGAGAGAGGGGTCTTTAATGGTCCTAAGGGTCTATAAGGGGTCTTAGGACACATTAATTACCCCTTAGGACCCCTTATAACACATTTTATGGGTCCTAAAGGGTCTTAAGGGGTCCTATGACACATTAATATCCCTTAGGACCCCTTAAGAACCTTTAGGACACCTTACCATTCATTATTGTATGGTAACTAGTCTTGGGACACATTATTGTGTCCTACGATCCCTTAAAAATCCTTACAACCTGTAATATGTAGTGAGAGGGGTCCTAAAGGGTCTTAAGGGGGACTATGACACATTAAGTTGTCCTAGGACTCCTTATGACCCATTAGGACACCTTACAACCCCTTAACATACATCTTATGGGTCTTCAAGTGTCCCGAGGGGTCATAACATGTTCTAGGACATTTTAATGTGTCCTAGGACCACTTAAGATCCCTTCTAATCCTTAAGGTTTCCTAGGACAAATAAAGTTGTCCTAGGACCTTTTAACAACCCTTACGACACCTAAGATATAGATCTAGAGGTCCTAAAGGGTACTAAGGGGATATATGTGGTCCTAGGACACATTCATGTGTCCTAAGACCCCTTATTACCCCTTAGGACCCCTTACGCTACATCTTAGGGATGCTAAAGGATCATATGGGGTAATAAAGGGTCCTAGGATGCATTAATATGTCCTATGACCCCTTAAGACCCCCTAAGACCCCTTATGACCTCTTACAACACATTAGTGTATGGTAAGGGGTCCTATGAGGTTGTAATGGTTCTTAAGGGAACCTATGACATATTAATGTGTCTTAGGACCCCTTAAAAACCCTCATGACCCCTAAGATGTAGAGAGATGGTTCCTAAAGGGTACTAAGGGGTCATAAGGGGTCCTTGCGCACATTAATGTGTCCTAGGAAACCCTTTTGACCCATTAGGACCCCTTACCATACATCTTAGGGGTCCTAAATGGTCCAGAGAGGTCATAACAAGTCCTTGGACACATTAATGTATCATATGACCCCTTAAGACCCCTTACAACCTAGTATGACCCCTTACCATTTGTTAGTGTATAGTAAGGGGTCATAAGGGGTCCTATGACACATTAATGTATCCTAGGATCCCTTAACAACCCTTATATCCCCTAAGATGTATAGAGATGGGTCCTAGAGCATCCTAAGAGGTCATAAGGGGTCCTAGGACACATTAATGTTTCCTAGGACCCCTTACTATACATCTTAGGGCTCCTAAAGAGTCATAAGAGGTCCTAGCATACATTAGTTTGTCCTAGGACCCCTAATGACCCCTTACAACACCTTATGACCCCTTACGATACATCTTAGGGGTCATAAACGGTTCTATTACACATTAATGTGTCCTAGAACCCCTTAATGTGTCCTAGAACCCCTTAATATGTCATATGACTCCTTAAGACCCCTTAGGACCCCTTACAATACATTAGTATATGGTAAGGGGTCTTAAGGGGTCCTAGGACACATGAATGTGTCTTAGGACCCTTTAACAACCCTCACAAAACTTTGATCTAGAGAGGGGTCCTAAAGCATCCTAATGGGTCTCTCTCTCTCTCTCTCTCTCTCTCTCTCTCTCTCTATCTCTCTCTCTCTCTCTCAACATGGTTAAACATACATATTACTTACTAAAATAACTATAGTATAAACACTACAATGAGAAAAAATCCTCAAATGACGATGCACAAGTTAAGGGCTTATGGTTACAATCAATAGTCCACTGGGAATCATGCTAAAGACAATGTCTTGATTATTGAAATTTGGCTAAGTATGAAATTTCCTAAAAACCCTCAAAATTCAGAATATTTATCTTAAATCCTATGAAGATGAAACCACTCAAACTATTAGAATAACTAAGAGGGTGGGGGGGGGGTGAATTAGTTAGAATCAGTTTCCTCAGAACTATCCTGCAGTCCCAAATTCCTCCAAATGTATATCAAAACAATTTCAAACATATAATTCAGCTTGGTGAGAATGTATTATGTATCTCAATCTTTAGTCAATAATGTTTACTAAATGTCAATAAATTAATACTGTGATTACCGATCTAGGTGAATAGAATAAAGTGTAAATTAAAACAACAATCCACAATCATTCATGCACATTGACACAGATTTTTAATGTGGAAACCTTGCTAAGGCAAAAACCACATGGGACCGGTAATCCAAAATATTTTCACTCTTCTGAAGTGAGCTTGGTGAAGATCCAACCCTGTTAAGGGTTACGATACACACTGTTAAATGTGACATAGTTAGAGGATTTAAAACTAACAGTTCTCTCTTGACCATGCATTCACTATGGGGTCAATTGGAAAACACTCAACATTCTCTGAATGTTATAATAAATACTCTCACTTTCCTACTCGATTAAGAGATTTATCTGTAACAATGGTTAAATTGATACAGTAATGATCTGATTCAAATACAACTTTGTTTTGCATATTTTTAGATCTATGCTAAGTACATAATACCTCTTATCAATTTGTTCACTTTAGTTCATCTGATTTACCATACTCTATTCTGCTCAGTAATGGTCTTTCCTTTGTTTGTTGGGTAATGTCTGCAAAAAAATGCTTGGTTCTATCTTTAACCAGTTTGATTAGTCATGCATAAACTTTGCATGTGTGCTTTAGCATCTGTGCTCGCATGTATGTTCATAATAAATCTCTTGTCTTATATATAGACATCATGTCTTATTTAATTTTCACCCTTCATATTTTTCCACTTAATCTCCATCGTTAGTTTTCCCGCTTGATCCTTCCTTGGCAGTTGTGTTAAAAAATGTTTCAATCTTTGTCGCTCGATCTTCATTGTATTTTCATAGCCATTTGATCCAAATAAAAAACTTTATCTTTTACCTAAAAATCATCAATTGTTATCTCAAAATTGTAGTCGACCTCAGTTTGAATTAATTTCTCGGTCAATACCTTATTGTGTTGGCGATCCCTAGCTCGATTATCACTATGCTTAGTATATACTATATTTTAGTCGGTGTTCACTATCTTTCGGTGTATAAAGACCTCATTATTTTCCGAACACATAAATTTTTTTTCCTCATCTTCAATACATAACAAATGTTTTCCACCATAATAATACTCAAATAAGTTGACATCAATGACAATACATTAATTGATAATGTTTATCATCACATTTGTAACTCGGTTGAATATCAACAAATGACTTCAAACATACAATCAATTGTAGTTCATCAATCTCTCCCTTTGGCATTGATGGAAATACAATATGAAATATGAAATATAAAAATATGCCATACAACAAATACCAAACTTTTGTTCTACAATTGCAACAATTTTGTAGCTCTCCCTAGCTTGAATATATAAACTGTTTCAATATTAAAAAAATCACCATGCAGACTCTCCCTGCAGTTTTGACTTTTATGTTCTTGAATTTCTCTATAGATTAGATATGTCTCTCCCTTTCTCTTTTCTCCCTTTGATAGATAGATATTTCATTGATTATCTCTCCTTTTATATTTCATGAATTTCTCTCCCTTTGACAAAAATGCCAAAAAGAAATATATAGCTCTTCAGTAGCCAAATAAAATATCTATGTTGTTCAGTGCAGTAGGTACCTTTCAGTGTACTTATATGTCTCTATCAGTCCAGTTCAGCTTTTGCATCAATATGTCTGATGTTATGATTTCATGTAGACCTACTACTCATCTCAGTTACCAATAGATAAGGGAAGAAACCCAAGTCTACCTCTCAAGTACACAAATGTTTCGTTCGGTAAGGGTTTTGTGAATATGTCTACAAGTTGTTCTTGTGGTTGTACATATTCCAATATTACATGTTTATCTTGTACTTGTTCCCTCAAGTAGTGATATTTTATAGATAAGTGCTTTGTCTTTGCATGCATCATAGGATTCTTTGAAATATTTATATCACTTGTATTACCACATTAAATTATCACTGGTTCAGTATCTCTTCATTTATTCCTTTCAACAGTTATTTTATCCATGCTATGTTCGATCAATTTGAAGTAGCAATAACATACTCTGCTTCTGTAGTTGACTGAGATATGCATCCTTTCTTCTTTCTTATCCAAGTAACTAATCTTTCTCTAATAAATAATTCTCCACCAGTAGTCCTCTTTCTATCATAAATGTTCCCAGCCCAATCAACGTCAATATAAACTTTCACTTTGAACTTTCCTTGTCTTCTGTCCCAAAGTCCATAATCTTCAGTATTCTTCAAATATCTAAAAATTCTTTTTACATTAGTCATATGTGATTATCCGGGATTAGCAGAAAATATTGCAACTATTCCAACTATGTGTGCTATGTTAGGTCTTGTGTGTACAACATACATCAATTTACCAATCATAGATCTATACAAAGTTTGATTTACCTCAGGTGTCTTGTCTTCTTTTGTCAATTTGCATCCTGTCACCATAGGTGTTCCAACTGGTTTTGATTCTTCCATTTTAAATGTATTTAGTACTTCCTTGATGTATTTGTCTTGAGTAATGTAGATACCTGCACCCTGTTGTAAAATTTTCAATCCAAGAAAAAAATTGATTGTACCAAACATTGACATTTCAAATTCTTTCCTCATTTCATTAGAAAATGAAGTGCATAGGTTATCATTACCTCCAAATATAATATCATCAACAAATATTTTAGCAATAAGGGTCCTATCATCATTTCCTCCTTTTAAATACAAATTTTTGTTGTCACTTGGTCTAATAAATCCAATACTTATAAGATAAGAATGTAATCTTTCATACCATGCTCTCAGTGCTTGTTTCAGTCCATTTAAAGCTTTGTGCAGCTTACATAGCATATTTTTCTAATCAAGATAAAAAAATCCTTCAGGTTGTTCAATGTAAACCTCTTCTTCCAGTATTCTATTCAAAAATTTTGACTTAGCATCCATCTGATATACTTTTAATCCTTTATATGTAGCATATGCAAGTAATATTATTACTCATTCAAGTCTAGCATCAGGTGAAAAAGTTTCTCCATAATCAATTCATTATTCTTGTGCATACCCTTTGCAAACTAATCTATCTTTATTTTTGGTTACATCTCCATTCTCATTCAATTTGTTTCTGAATATCCATTTGGTTCCAATGACATTTTTATCACCTAGTCTCGGTAAATGTCCATCTCTTATTTTTCTGTATCTGCTCAATTTCCTCATTCATAGCATTAATCCATTCTTCATTTTCTAATGCATCTCTAACATTTTTTGGTTCAAATTCACAAATTAAACAAGTGTTATCTCTTAACTTACTTCTTGTCATCATGTCTTCTCTTTTATCTCCAATAATTTGATTTTCTGGATGATGTCTTCTTACATATCTAGAAATTTTAGGTTCAATTCTTTCTTCTTCATTATCTTCCCCTATAGGTTCATTGTGTTCTTGTTCATGATCATTAGTTTCAGTATTTTCATGATGCTTGGTCTGTGCTACATGTTGCCCAGTGACATTACCATGTTTCATGGTAATTTTAGGCATCTCCATCAGTATAGTACCAGGTTCTTCCATGTAGAAAAATATACAATAATATTCTAGTTCTTTCATCTTGTCCTCATCATTTTTCTTAGCAAATTCATCAAATTTTATATTTACACTTTCTATAATTTTGTTACATTTCTTATTCAAACATTTGAAAGCTTTACTCTTAGTATAATATCCAAGAAATATTCCTTCATCACTCTTTGAATAAAATTTTCCATTTCGAATATCTTTCAGAATATAACACCGACTACCAAATATTCTAAAATAGCTCACATTAGGTGTATAGCCATACCATAGCTCATAAGTTGTTTTGTTTGAATCTTTCTTCAGTTGTACTTGGTTTAGTGTGTAAACAACTATGCTAACTACTTCCCACTAGTATGTTTGTGCAACATTCTTTTCAATCATCAGTGTTCTGGCACAATCAACAATTGATCAATTTCTTTTTTCAATAATTATGTTCTTTTGTGGTTTCCTTGGTGCAGAAACCTGTCTTTTGATTCCATATGCATTACAAAAGTTAGTGAACTCATCATAAATAAATTCACCTCCTCTGTCAAATCTCAAACACTTTAGCTCTTCCAGTTTCTTTTTCCACTTTATCTTTAAACCACTTAAACATGTTAAATGCTTCAGATTTTTCTTTTAGGAACATGAAAGTCATCATTCTAGAGTAGTCATTAAAAAATAAATAAAGTATCTATCCCCATAATCGCTTTTTGTTCTCATTGGTCCACATAGGTCTGTATGAACTAACTCCAAAATATCATTAGATGACAAATTCTCGCTCTTGAAACTAGATTTTGACATCTTACCCATTTGACAAGTTTTGCACATGGTCTGGTTTAGATAAGCTCAGTAAACCTCTAACTTTTATTTTTCTACTAATCTTAACCATATTATCAAAATTTACATGACAAATTATTTTATGCCATAACCATATATCTTTATTCTTTGCCAATAAGAAAGTAGTTTCAGCAGTGTCAAGGTAGAATAGGTTACCTATAGATTGTTCACCAGTGTCGATCAATTTTCCCTTTCCATCATAGATTCTAGCTTTTCTATTTTCAAATGTCTATACACTAAAAAATGGCTTCATTGATTAATCAATTAATTAAATATTTATTATTTAATTAATATTGACTTGATGAATTGATAAAATATTTATTATTTAATTAATGTTTATTTCTTCTATTTATTTAATAAATTATTATGTTTATTAGGTAAATTCACTATAGTCTATTCTTCTTATCCTAGGTCTTCTAAATTAATCCTATTAAAAGTGATTTAATTAAATACACAATCACTAAATATGACTAAGTCCCCTAGTCCACCTCATAAACCTAGTCACCTTACACATCACCTTGGCTAAAATAACTAATTATTATTAATTAATAATTAATCATTATCCTCACCCACACATGTCCTATTCTTAAGCGCTATGTGGCCTTATAAGCTTGGTCTCATGGCCACATGTCTTCTCCTATACCAAGTCAAGAGGCAATCCCTATTCTTAAGGAGCTTCTCAAGCCACCTCTAAGAGTCCAAGATGACTCATGGGACACTTGTACCAAGAGTCCTCATGAGGAATGAGTCCTTCCTCTTTCCTCTCCATGGTCTTTGTGAGACACATGACATGTGTCTTTCCCTTCCATCTTCTTCTCCCTTATGTCAATGTAGGAGGAACATCCTCCCTATTCTTCCTCTCACATTCCAACTTTTTCTCTCAACCTCTTCAAACAAGTCAATAGCAACCCTAGGATCTTCCACCTTTCATTCTACACCCTAGGATTGTGCCACCTAGGCTTAGGTCCTCCAAAATCCTATAAAAGGAGCATCATTCTACCTTTGTGAGCTAATAGGTAATCAAGCATTCAAGCATTCAAGTGATCAAGCATTAAAGCATCCAAGCATCCAAGCATTCAAGAAATCAAGCATTTTCACAAGCATTCCATCATCCATTTGCATAATCAAGGTTTTAGACCATTTTGTATTCATTCATACAATCTCCACACTTGGGTAGCATCTTGGACAAAGGAGCTTCGTTTGGAAATATGAGAGCTCAACATACATTCAAGAAACCAAAACTAGGAGGGCAATGGGGACAAGCTGCATTGGGTAGGTGAAGGTAACTTTATTGTTTTTCTTCATTTAAACTTGTAATCTTCATTGTGTTTGCATTTAGATTGATTTATTAGTTAGATTAATCAATATCTCATTTAGAGTAGTTGGACATCTATTTTGCATACATTTTTGGCGCCCACCGTGGGGCCTCCCCCAACAAATTGACATCTTATTCTAGTTTTCCATGTGAAAATTTCTACAGGCCATTTCTGCACATTTGTCCATGATTGCTGCACATTCATTCACTTCTGCTGTGCATTCACTTATCCTACGCATTCATCCAATCCTACGGCGCATCTGTTCACTATTTCTGCGCATTTTCTTTTCCTGCACTTTTATTCTCTATTTCTGTGCATTTATTTATTGTTTGTGTGCATCCATTTCTGCATTTGTAAAACTCTTTTTTCTATTGATTTGGTTTCCGCTAACTATCCTGATAGGTTCTTGTTCACTCTGGTAGATTCTAAGTTGTTTTGCAGGTCAAAATCTGAAGACCCCAATTTGAAACTATTAATGGTTTTCTTACAAATTCCTAGGGCTTTTGCAAAATAAACCTGTATCATCTTAAAATGGAAGCACTCCATGTTGAGAACTTTTAGCCTTCCCTAGTAAGCTATTATGGTCCTAATTTAGACACCTTCATGCTTCCGTGGAGTTTCATGTGCTTATGTTCCTGTTCTACCCCTCTTTTCTGCCTTTTCTCTATGTTTCTAAGACTGGTACATTTCTTGAGGTTTTGACCCTCTGGGTCAGGGTCGACCTCAACCCTGACCCTAGGGTCGAGGATCCTTGGGGTTGAGTCCCAGTTTTGGGGTTTCATCAAAATTTTATATTTTTCCTCTTCGGGGCCATTATTCCTTGAGTTAAGTGTCGAACTCTTAAATTAATATTTGAGGTGGACCTTTCTCGAGCTTTGTGTAGGATTCCTAATTTATTATTTGAGATAAGCCTTTCTTAATTTTTGTGCCTAATGCTCAAATTAACTTTGGGGTTGGCCTTACCTCAAATTTTGTGACAAGGCTCTTAAATAATTATTCCTACCTTAAGGGTGGACCCCTTCTAGAGTTTTGTGTCAAGACCTTAATTTGGTTCTCTTCTCCATGTGCACCTCTCTAGAGTTTTGTGCCATTGACCCTGAATTATTGTTTTCTATGTCGGCCTTTGTGCCCAAGATCAGTATAAAAGAAGGTTTTTCCTCTCTCATTTGGACCTAAGAAGAAAAATCTAAGTCTACCAATGATCATCAAGCAAATCAAAGTGAATATAGAAGCACTACCAAGATCTCTCAAGCATTCAAGACATCTAAATTCTCAATTCAAGCACTTGAGCACATTTACTTCCATGGAGCCATGAATTGGCATGGTAGATCAACTTCATACTCTTCTACAAAGTTCAAACAACTTCAAGCATTCATCCTTGTGGATCTAAGGATTTGAATCCACCACAAGGGTCTCCATACAAGCAAGGTGAATTTGTTTATTTACTTTGTTTATGCAATTTCAATTTGACTATAAGGTTAATTCCAAAACTGGGGTTTGACCAAGGAAAACCCCTTCCCCCCAACAAAAATACCTCTTTTTCTTGTAGGTACAAGTTTAGGACTACGGATTTGAACCCAGATCTGAATACCCTTTTTGGCTTTCTTTCAGACGGCGTGAACAGAGTCACTTTCAGATCTATGCAGGTTAGGGTCAACATTATTGGGTCAGGGTTGACATTTGTGGGTCAACGTTGAACTTTTTCATAAGATGACATCGGAACGGAAAATGATTTTTTGGTTTTGTTCGTCTCTGAGTTCCGGTTCCAGATCATACTTCATTTTTTTTAGAAACAACCTACAGGCCTCAGAAAATAGTGTTCTTTGATCTGCACTATTTTAACGTTGGTACTTAATCTCATCCATTTGAATTCTTAGAACTATCATATACATTCCTTTCTAAAATGGGAATTTAAGATATTTCCTCTTTGCTCTCATTTCCAAATGGATGATTTATTTGTGCATTGATCCTTCTTCTGGGTTAATCAATTTGGATCTTTCATTTGTGCATTTGAGGTTAAAAGGAACATCTTATCTTCCCCACACATCACACAAACATCTACATTTTCAAATGTGACATCTTTTTTTATGTTACATTTTGGTG
>MU225792.1:48858-60387 GCA_018584345.1 Thuja plicata | reverse complement strand
AAGGTGAATTTGTTTATTTACTTTGTTTATGCAATTTCAATTTGATTATAAGGTTAATTCCAAAACTGGGGTTTGACCAAGGCAAACCCCTTCCCCCCAACAAACAAACCTCTTTTTCTTGTAGGTATATGTTTAGGACTGCGGATTTGAACCCAGATCTAGATACCCTTTTTGGATTTCTTTCGAATGGTGCAAACATAGTCACTTTCAGATCTGTATAGGTCAGGGTCAACATTATTGGGTCAGGGTTGACATTTGTGGGTCAAGGACGACCTTTTTCATAAGATGACATTGGAATGGAAAAAAAATTCTGGGTTTTGTTCGTCTCTGCGCTCTAGTTCCGGATCATACTTCAGTTTTTCCAGAAACAACCTAGAGATCTCAGAAAATAGCATTCTTGGATCTATAATATTTCAAGTTTAGTTTATTTCTCCTATCCATTTCAATTCAAATCCTTAATCATTCTTAATCTATCATATACATTCCTTTCTAAAATAGGAATTTAAGATCTTTCCTCTTTGCTCTCATTTTCGAATGGATGATTCATTTGTGCATTGATTCTTCTTTTGGGTTAATCAATTTGGATCTTCCATTTGTGCATTTGCGGATAAAAGGAACATCTTATCTTCCCCACACATCACACAAAGATCTAAATTTTCAAATGTGACATCTATTTTATATGTTACAAAACCATAATCCTTATTTGGGCTTTAAAATATGACATGCTTTTCAGTTTTGTGTGTCTTCTATAGCTTAGCAATCTTTCTATTGTGTCTTGCTTTATAAGCTTAATTGTAATCCCAAGTTTATAACAATGTATCCTCTCCCCTCGCCATTCGTGGACCTTGGGTGTAAGAGAAACTGTTATAAACTTTAGAGGGTGATCTTTGGTGGGAAAAGAGGTACTCAACCAAAGGAACGACCCAACCGGTAATAGGCTAAAGCCAAGCCCATCCAAACTGGTATACAAAAAATGCCATTGTGACTAGTATCCTAGTGGATAGGTGTGAATTTTTTTTGGCAACCAAAATCTCCTCTAGTACCCTTGTGGTGCGTTAAAGTCCCTACATCATTAAGGTGAAAACCTTGCTTTGAAAGGATTGGGAGAGCCCCCTTAATTGGGAAGATGACTTGATTACAACCACCTAAATGGATGTCCTTACTACAAGCTTTTGTTTAGTGGCCACAAATCCTTCTATTTACTGGTGCAATGGGTAGCCCAACCTATGAAGACATGCCACATTACTCACGATTCATGGTAGAGATAGCGATTCTTTGGGAAGTAATGACCCATTGAATTTGGAACTTGGTGTGCCAGAGAAGTGAATACACTGTAAGGAGGAGCCCATGCCTCCAAGTTCCTAGGCTGTCCACTTTGAATTGCGTGGCTAGATTTTATTATCCAAGTGGGGATTCAATAGATATCATCCTTGCCAGCCTTAAGATTTGTAATTGTGTCTATGCATTCATACTGATTTAGATTAGATCATTTCTATCTTGCGTGTGTGTGTATGCATTTCAAATTTTCCAAAACCATCTGAAACAAAAACCAAAAAACCAAAAACAGAGAAAAATTCACAATTTCCAAGCAAAAAACTGTCAAAAATCCAAAAAAAAATAGATCCTGCGCATTTGTTCATTATTGCTGTGCATTTCTTCAAACTTCTTGCGCATTTGTTCCTGCGCATTCATCACAGCAATTATTTGCACAGGTCTTCAAGATTTCGAGATTACCTTTTTGGATACCCATTTCTGTCTTTAGTGTGATTCTGGAAAAATATTCGACCTTACAAACTTTTTGATCTTTAGTTTGACCATTTTTCTCATCTTCTTGCTTTCATCCAATACATTTTTCTAAAACACTCCTAAATCTTCAAAATCTACATCCAAGTGTTGAGATACTACCTTGATTTTTAGATTGTGACTTTTTGTGAGTTTTCATCATATTGGGATCTATCATCCTTTATCAAAACTTGTTTAGGTCACTCTCTCTTTGGGTTCTTCTTTGTCATATCATAGTGAGCTCTATATCTCCTATCGACTTAGATTATCCATTTACCTTATCTAGCTCAAACACTTTTTCATCTATTTCCTCCTATCTTCTCTATCTTCACATCTTCCTCTATTTTCATCTTTCACCATTTATGGTTCAAACTCAATCACAAAAACTTAAACAGCCCATTGATCCAGAATCCGTAGATACAATGGAAGGAGGTAAAACCAATGAAGAAAACCCTTGGTCCAAGACAATCCCAATCTTTTCATCAGAACATGAACCCATTGATCAAGAAATCAGAGATGCTATGCAAGATTCCAAGTTTTATATTGTCATGGAAAGAATCCTAGATATGGACAAGGAAATGTACTTCCTCATGCTTGCTCAACAAGGAGCAAAATTACCTAGTGGTTTTGATGTCACAGAACTTGTAGAACCACCACACACAAATGATCAAGAACAAAGTGGTTCCCAGGAAAAACCTAGTGGCTCTCAAGAGACCCATACTCATGGGAAAAAGGAGGACAAACAACATAGTACTTTCAACAATACCCAAAAGCCTTCTTCATCTTTGGATCCTGTCATGCAACAACTCCAATTACTACAACAAAAAATGTGTGACATGCAAATGGGAACATCCACCAATAAATACTCTTTGGAGGATATATGTCCCTATCCTTTTGACAAGAACTTAACTATGATTCCATTCCCTCCTCATTTTGAGGTACCGAAACTTGATAAATATAAAGGGAATTCTGATCCACAAGACCACATTTGTGAGCTTTGTGTTGCATGTATTGAAGTTGCACACAATGATACGTATCTTATGTGACTATTCCCATGTATTTTAGGAGGACAAGCCATGGAATGGTTCTCCAAGCTACCCCCGGGTATACAATCTTTCAATGAACTTATCAACACATTTGTGACTCACTATTCCTATAATATCAAACATGAAGTCACAATGCTTGATCTTTGCAATACGCATCAAAAGAATGGAGAACCTTTCCTCACCTTTTTCCAAAGATGTCATCATCTATTTTCCAAGTATCCACACTTGATTCCTGAACAAGAGAAAATGGATATCTTTGTGCATAACCTAACACAGGAGATGAGCTATAGGTTACAGTTACAATGCCCTCCAAATTTCAACAAACTTGTTGAAAATGGTGTGAAATTGAAGAGGCTATGGTTAGAAAGGGGGAAATTAAGCTCTACTCCAAAGACAATGCTAGATCAAGTTCAAGTTCTAGCAACAACAACAACAACAATAATGATAAATCCAAATATTGGAACAAGAACAAGAACATTGTCAATGATGGGATTGTTGATAATCGTCATGTTAAATCTGCATAACCTATCTTGAATATTGCGAGCAAAACCAATCCCACCCGACCTACTCAAAGAAATATAGGTGCTACTTAGAATACCAATAATAGTGCCTCAAGATCACCCTTCATGTCACATCGGAGAAATTTTACTCCTTTGGGGGAATCTCTGGAATCTGCACTAAGGAAGTTAATCATGAAGAAACTCATTGCGCTTCCTGAGACTAGAGATTTTGAGCCTCGGGTGAAACCTTCTTGGTGGAATGAAAATGATTACTGTGAATTTCATCGAGGCAAAGGTCATAAAACCAATAACTATCAAAGACTCAAGCATGCTATCCAAGATTTGATTGACAGTGAAGAAATTAGTTTTGATGGACACACCTCTAACGAGTCGCATACTACCTTCAAAGATCCACTTCCTAAACACGAGAAAGGGAACTCGTCCAATGCTAAAGGTGATAACCATGCAAACTACAATTCCACCTCCTACAGCTATATAAATCACATTTCTGAATGCCAATCCTATGTCAATGTGATTTCCAACAAAGAAAAGAGTCAACCAGCTAATGTCACAACTCAAGCCTAGTCCAAGGTTACTCTCCAAGGGGTTCCATCTAATCCTAATGCCACCCAAACCAAGGCTTTCTAAATTCCAAATTCTATGTCCAATATTTCCAACCAATACAACCTTTTGGAGCAACTAAAGAAAACACCGGCCCAAATATCCATATTAGAGCTTTTATGTCTTTCACCTTCCCATAAAGATATCCTTGAGAAAGGTCTGATCGAAACTAATGTTACAACCAATCTAGATCAAGATCAATTCCAAGCTATGGTGGGGCATTTGACAACTCCCCATTATCTATCCTTCACTGAGGATGATGATCTAGCCATCAATCAACCGCACAATGCTCCACTCCATATAGAAGATATTGTACAAAATCATAAGATTAAAAGAGTGCTAATAGATGGAGGAGCTGGTTTGAATATATGTACTCTAAAGCTAGTCCGTGACTTGGGATTTTCTAAAAATGTTGTTGATCCAACAAAGAAAATCACCATCAAAGCTTATGATGAGGAGGAAAGGTCATCCAAGGGGTCTGTTGTACTTCCTATCAAAGTTGGTCCTGTGGTTAAAGACGTTCTTTGTCAAGTCTTGGATATGGATTTGGCGTATAACATTCTTTTAGGGTGACCTTGGATTCATTCGATGTGAGCTGTGCCATCAATGTATCATCAATGCTTGAAGTTTCCATATAATGGTCAAGAGGTGACCATCAAAGGAGATCTGAATCCTTTTCAATATTGCAATACCATAAAGCCAACAATTGAATCTTTGGTGCCTTACAATTGGATTGGCTCTTCTCCACCAACACTCATTGATCCCAATAACAAAGCATCAACTTCTAAATCTCATGAAATCAAGGTAGACATAAATGAACAAGGTATGGGAGAGTACACTTTGGGTCAAACTTTGTGTGTCACAGAGTTACCCTTATCTCCTAAGTCATATGGAAAATTCTTGTTCACTAAACAACAATCTGAAGGCCCTTCTACACTTGTTTATGGCACATTTGTAAGTGGGGGCACCATATCAAAAGAGGCTACTAAGCGTAATGCTACTTATTTGTTACATCATCATAAAGATCCAAAGAATGAAAAACATGAACCTATATCACCAGATATATATGGCACAAGATACACTTTGTTACAAAAGATGGGATATCAAGGAAGTGGACCTGTAGGGTTACAAAGAGAGGGTGTCATAAAACCAATCCTAAAAAATCTGAATTATCAAAGAGACACCACTGGACTAGGATACAAGGGAGAAGGAACGAAGGAACCTAAAGGAAAAGAAAAGGTTGAACCCTTTAAAAAATTTCTATGGCTCCTGCATTCTGGCAAAATGGCATGTATGTAGATCCAGCAAAGAAAAAGATAGCGCAAGGCATCATTGACCAACTTAGAAATAATAATAGTGATGATGATGATTCTCATACTTATGAATGGGATTCATTCTCTAATTATATTGAAGACATGGAAGTTGATGATGTTCATTCCGATGGTAACAATTGCCATGAGCAGACGAGTCCAAGGATGAAACCACTAGGATTAGATCCACCTAATATTACTCTTGGTGATTGTGAGGAAAGTGAGAGTTATCTTGAGATAGACGATTTGGATGAGAGTATGGAAATAGACCTTGCCGATACAATTATAAACTTTCAGAACTTTTCTATCAATACCATTTCATCCTTTGAGACCGAACCAAATGATCCAATACCCCTTGTCCACCCTGAACTTATCACCTGGGATTCTCCAAATTACCCCAAACTTGATGTTTTCCATAATGATGATGCTATTATTGACTGTCTCAGAATCATAGATCATCTACTGTCAGGAGATCATAAATCAAGATTCCCCATAGAACTCAATGACATGGCTTACTTTGGAGAGGGTGCCAATCCTTTCAGTCATAAAAATATGAAAATAATAAATCAATCTAATGGTAAAAACCACTCAGTGGCAGTGTTAGATCCTAAAAAAGGAAAAAGAAAAGATGTATCTGAGGGTGAAAACCTCTCCGAGGCACTTGAATATGGAAG
This sequence comes from Thuja plicata, assembly GCA_018584345.1. Classification (NCBI taxonomy): domain Eukaryota; kingdom Viridiplantae; phylum Streptophyta; class Pinopsida; order Cupressales; family Cupressaceae; genus Thuja; species Thuja plicata. Next base: position 54,454 of record MU225792.1, on the reverse strand, counting down.
GATTGACACTCTCCCCAACTATATGTATCTAGAGTAGTCTGCTATACTTATTGAACAAAAATTGTCTCTTAAAAATGGTACAGAGGAGTCACCACACATTCTGAAGATAGCTGCATCCTTAACAGAGACAAAAAGAGATGCCTTTTCATAGTTTTTCAAAAAGAGATGGATCAATTTTGCTTGGTCTTATGCTGATATGCCTAGGTTAGATCCTCATCTTATTATGCACCATTTGTCCATTACACCTGGGGTCAAGCCTGTAAAGAAGAAACTCCAAAAAATGCATCCTCATATTGCACTCATGGTCAAGGCAGAATTAAAAAAATTGTTGGATGTGAGTTTCATTTGAGCTATTGATTATGCTGATTGGATCTCCAATATTGTACCAATATCCAAGCCAGATAAGTCCATCAGGATTTGCATAGATTTTTGGGATCTTAATAAAGCTTGTCCCAAAGATGATTTTCCTTTGCCCAATATTGATATTGTAGTTGATTTAACAGCCGGGCATGAGATGTTATCCTTAATGGATGGGTTTTCTAGTTATAACCAGATTAAGATTGCACCAGAAGATCAGGAAAAGACTACTTTTACATGTCCTTGGGGCACATACTACTGGAATGTGATGCCTTTTGGGCTTAAAAATTCTAGTGCTACCTATCAAAGAGCTATGACCACAATCTTTCATGATATGATGCATACCATATTGGAAGATTATGTTGATGATATCTTAGCCAAATCTAAGAACAAAGAAGGTCATATAAGAGTGTTGGATAGGATATTCACCCGCATGGAAAAGTATCAGATAAGATTAAATCCCAAGAAGTGTGCATTCAGGGTTACATCGCGCAAATTGTTAGGATATATTGTTTCAGCTAAAGGAATAGAGGTGGATCCAGGAAACGTCCAGGCAATCATTGAAATGGCTTCACCAATGAATATCAGTCAATTGAGCTCTCTACAAGGGCACCTTCAGTCAATCAGAAGATTTGTATCTCAATTAGCAGACATAAGTCATCCTTTTCAGCATCTGTTACATAAAAACATCTTATTCAAATGGGATGATAAGTGTGAAGCAACTTTTACTAATATCAAGCAATACTTAGCCACTCCTCCCACTCTTATGTCACCAATTCTGGGGAAGCCACTCTTGCTTTATATTTCATCTACAGAAGTTTCACTTGGTGCCCTGTTGGCCCAACAAGATCAAGAGGGAAAAGAGAAGGCTATATATTATATCAGTCACACTCTTGTTGGATATGAACTCAATTATTCACCAATTGAGTGTGCATGTCTTGCAGTGGTCTTTGCTTCACAAAAGTGGCAGAATTACATATTGTCTCATTCTATCAAGCTTGTTGCAAAGATTGATCCTTTGAATTATCTTTTGAGCAAGACTGCATTAATAGGAAGGTTGGTTAAGTGGGTCATGTTGCTTAGTGAATTTGATATCGAATATGTGGAAAGGAAGGCTATTAAAGGGCAAGTAATTGCTGATCAATTGACCAAGGCACCATTAATAGATGATTATCATATACAAATAGATTTTCCAGATGCACACATCCTAACATTATCTACACAAACCTGGAGGCTATATTTTGATGGATCCTATACTCAGCATGGTTCAGGAGCTAGAGTCTTATTTGTTACACCACAAGGATATACCATACCAAAGTCCTACAAATTGATTTTTCCTTGTACAAATAATGTGGCTGAGTATGAAGCACTGATGATTGGGTTGAAAATGGCTCTACAATGGAATGTAACTAAATTGAATATCTACGGAGACTCCCAGTTAATAATCAATTAGGTTAATGATGAATATCAGACTAAGGATGACAAGTTGTTACCATATAAACACATGGTAGATGACTTTAAACAATATTTTTCAATCATCACCTTTGAGCAGATTCCAAGGCAGGAAAATAAGGCTATAGATGTTATGGCAAAAATTGCTTCTTTGTTTAATGCAGAGGATACAAAAGCCCGTTTTGAGTTCTTAGCGGAATCTTTGATTTATCCTGCGTACGATGATCCTGATACATGTATCATATGTCATATTATCGGACAAGATTTCCCTACCTATGGAAAAATATATTCCTATCTTAAAGACAATATCCTTCCCCCTAACCTATCTAGAAATAAAAAGTGAACCTTCCTCTACCAAACCTCTCGCTATCTCCTCATATCTAACACCCTGTATCGGCGAGGTCTTGACAGTACTCTCTTACGATGTCTTGAACATGATGAAGCTCAAACTGCCTTAAAAGACGTACATGAGGGTATATGTGGAACACATTCAAGTGGTCCTTCCTTCGCTAAGAAGCTCATGCATATGGGTTACTATTGGCCTACTATGGAAACATATTCTTTTCACTTTGCTCGGAAATGCAAGAAGTGTCAAAGTCATGGGAATCTTATTCATGCACCGACACAACAACTTCATCCTGCTACGAATATATTGCCATTCAGTCAGTGAGGACTCAACCTCGTGGGTGCAATTCACCCTCCATCTTCCAATGAATATAAGTACATTATAACCGCCACTGAGTATTTTACCAAATGGATTGAAGCTGTTCCCTTGATCACTGCCACAAGCAAACAAGTTGCTATGTTTATCCTTAACTATATCATTTGCCAATATGGCATCCCTATGCACCTCATTACAGGTCATGGAAAATAGTTTCAAAATCAATATATCGATAAATTATGCACCAAATTCCATATCACCCACCATTATTCCACTATTTATTACCTTTAGGGTAATGGCCAAGCTGAGGTGTGTAATAAAACTATTGTCAAAATCCTTCAAAAGACTCTCAATGATGCTGGTCATGACTTGCATGTCCAGTTGAACCCTACCTTATGGGCCTATCATACTTCCATTCATACTCCAACCAATGCCATGCCATATTCCCTTGTTTATGAATCTGAAGCTGTCCTGCCCCTTGAGATCGAGTTACCTTCTCTTCGAGTGTCCCTAAAAGATTTGATTCCAGATGAAGAGTATAGAGTTGCATGGCTAACTGAATTAGAATTGTTGGATGAACACCATCAACGAGCCTTTGATCACTTGAAAGTCTATCAGCAAAGGATGTCTCATCAATATAATAGTAAAGTGAAACCAAGGGATTTTCAAGTGGGTGATCTAGTCCTTCGAGAGAATCCCAAAAATTAGCAGCATCGTGAGAAGAAGGGCAAGTTTGAGCCCAATTGGTTGGGTCCTTTTGTGATTATAGCAGCCTATGGTTCTGGAGCCTATCAGTTGTCAACATCTGAGGGAGATCCCTTGTATGAGAATCTTAACAACATGCACCTAAAGAATTTTTATGCATGAGATCCCAGTGCAAGGGATATGTTCAAAAAATCAAAAAATTAAAAAATTAAAAAAAAAAAGAGAGAAAAAAATCAAGAGAAAATTGCAATAAAAGCATGTGGTGAAAACCTGGAAATAGGCACCATTTGAAACAAGCTAGCTCCTCCCTCTATTAGGATTCTTCTAGCATCTTGTCCCATCTATATATAACCATAATAAAGTGGCTCTCATAGTCACTATTCACCTTGTACATATCATAATAAAATGGCCAGTCCATGATTCCTACCCATTTGTATAAATCCTGAATAAAAACCCATCATAGCTTGGTCTACTATCTTGGTCTTCACCCTAGTCCAGTGTATCTTTCTTCACCCATAATGAGTCAGTCCATCACCTAGCTGGGGCCATGTCCTTGACCTAGTTTTAGGGAAGTGGATCTGTGACAGTCGTGACTCTAAGAGGATAGAACGGAGTATTTTTTACCAAACAAGAAAACACAATCAATGGTTATTATACGATGCTATTCTAATAATGATCCATAACCTATGAAAAATCTTTCAAAATATGACTATTTATCTATACATTTGCAACAACATCATTACTAATAAAACTGATCAACAAAACTCAACACTATCTTTTGGCAAAGAAATGTATATTCATGACAGGCATGTTAGGATGATTTGTAATAAGATTATGCATTCATATCAAGATTTCATTTGTCATCATGTTTCCTATGCTATTCTGGGATATCTTTGACATGAGCTTAACAACTCCAAATATGTCATTGATTAGGATAGCCAGGATGGAACATGATATTTTCTTTGATTGCTATTTGTGGGATATTTTCCAATGAAGTCGAAGGAACAAATAATTGGGGTGTCTGTGCATAAGAGCCTTCATCTATTCCATAATCATGAACAACATTATAAATCATGTTGGTATATGAATGCTATTGATGATGATGCACCACACATACCTTGACTCCAAATATTTGTTCCCGGATGGAGGGGGGGATATTCCTTGTCTGTTATGCAAACAAAACTCAGGTCATCTTGGTTCAATTATACCTAGATGCTTGTCAAGTTTTCTATATTAAAATCCATGCAAGAAGTGCTTAGGTAATCCTAGTTTAATTATACCATGATGCTTGTATTTTCTTGTAACATAACGAGCTCAATGATGAAAATCAAATTCCAAAATTTATGAAGTTTTAAGATGTTTTCTGAAGTTGTGGAGATACTCATTTTTGCATATCATTTTGCATTGCATTTTAAATAGATCATTGAAGTTCTCCTGTAATAAGATTTTGTAGGATATCTTGTTTAGGTCACCTTGTTCCCTTTGTCTTTTCTTCTTGTGTTAGACGCATGGTTGTTTAAAATTGAGGACATTTTGGATAAACAAAAAAATAATAGCATTTCTCATAGTTCATAATACATCTTTAGTTTTAAAGTTGTTCATTTGCATATAACCATTTATATTTGCATGTCTGTCCAAAATTCATTACATTTATCATAAGTGTCATTTCATCACAATTTAGGTCATTACATTATTACCATTATTATACATTCCATTTTAGGTCATTATAACATATCATTCATTTATTATCATTTTTTTTCCATTAAGTTCATTATCATTATTCATTATTCATTTATTTAGTCACAGTGCATCCATATAACATTAATAATCATGAGATTAGTCATAATCATTTTGCATCTAAATAGAAATAAAACATGCTCATTACTAAATTGTACAATACAATGCATATTCTAAATCATTCATCATATCCTGCATATGTCAGTATCTACATTTATATAAATCATCATAAGAAATGCACCATGGAAGTACGCATCATAGAATCATGTCATATAGAATGTCCATCATCAAGAGTCCATGAGACAAAGACAAAAACAACATATCCAAATGTCCAATGATATATCATAATATAACCATGTGTCTATAAGTTTCCATCAAGTCTACAATAAAGGTACAAAAATATGATACAATGGAGCCATAACATAAGTACAAAGTGTATATCAAAAGAGCTAAGAACCACTGCCTCCAAACTCTGTCTATTGCTATCTACATGATGCAACCAAGGACCCTAATCCTGATGGATCTCCTAACCTGGTGGTGGTCTAGGTGGTCATGATTGTAACCACCTAATTTCGGTCTGTCACAACTATAGACCCTATTTTCCCTAAGTGTGATCATACCCTCGATTTATGTCCAAACGACCCTGTTACTGTTTGGCATAATCCTTTTAATCAATTTAATGTC
>MU225791.1:5422557-5439509 GCA_018584345.1 Thuja plicata | reverse complement strand
CAGAGTATCATGAAGGAGGTGTTGAAGATGAGATCACAGCAGCACAGTGGAGTATTCCAGCAACTAGTTCAGACGCTAAGGAGATCGAAGATATACTGGACAGTCGTGTTGGCAGAAGCACAAGGAAGAGGACATATGAAGAATATCTAGTCAAATGGAAAGGGTGACCTGTAGAAGATTCATCATGGCTGACAAAGGAGGAGGTAATAAAATGTAAAATAAAATAATTCTAAGTTTGGTCAGCCTTATTCTGGAACCTTCTAGGCGGTGGAAAATTGCCTATATAAGGAAGGCTGTATTATTGTCTTAGGCAGTTCATAATAGTTCTGGGTAGTAGATCTGGGTAATAATTTGAGGCTTTGTCCTACAGAATATTGTAAGGGAATGCCCATGTGGCTTTGCATATTGTAATTCTGAAAGTTTGTAATTCCACATTTGTGGAGATAATAAGAAGCCAATTTTCTGTTCTTGCATATTGTGGTTGTTTCTCTGTTTATGTTATGTGTTTGTGGTATTAAGGGGAGCACCCTTCATCAAAATAACATACCTTTGTTCAAAGAGCTTTAAACAAGAAGCAAAGAATGTTGGGTTTTCTTTACTCTATTTAATGTTTTTGCCTTACTTTAGTCTTGATTCTTAAACACAAATTACATCATTTTTAGTCATTTATACAGGTTTCAATTTCTTTCATACAATGATCCTACTATCACTCATACACTTCCATGAGATCCTTTCGATAAAACTCTTGCATTACTAGAAATATTTTCATTTTATAACCATTTACCAAGAAAAGAGTAAGGAGAGAGAGAGAGAGAGAGAGAGAGAGAGGTTATCCTTATCATCAGTAACCATCACTAACTGTCTCCACCATTTAAATACAATGCACACAGAAATGAGTTAATATACCCTCATTTTGATAGTAAGAGATTATAAACACACACACACACACACACACACACACACACACACAAAGGTATCATATAGTATTCCAAATATGTCTTTGGCATCATCCAATAAAGAGCTAAAAATCACAAGAATTATCCAAGCCACTCAAAGCTCATTAAATCAATTTTTCACATACAGGGTCAGCACATAAAAATAATACTGTAATCTTGTATAAGTATTATAGAAATTAGATACATAATTGAAATTTATTAGTCCATCGTGAAACCTTTATACATCTCATTTTTTCACTAACACAAAATGGAACAAATATAATTCCAACCATCCATCACTACGTCATCAAATAATAGTAATGAGTAAGGGTAGAATAGGCAGAGATACATATGGATTCAAACACTCGTCCAGTAAATAAGAAGAGCATACACAAGGAGGGATATTTCCATATCTTTGAGGCCACATAAATATAGTCTCAATTCAATCATTCAACAAGAAAGGGCATAGCACCAAGTGCCTACTACATTTATTCTACCATAATCACACAAAATTTACAAATGTAACCATGCACTCACACATGAGACAATTTCACAAGATGGAGGGAATCAAATAGAAGACACACACTAACTAACATACCAATGCAACATCACACAATGAGAACATACATGCCATAGCTCCTAGTGTATGAACCTACGCACTAATACAAAATTCACGCCCCACTAGAGAACCCTAAGAAACTAGCTAGGTGGATTACATGCACAACAAATTTTTTTGTTTAATAAAGAACAATTACTTACACTAATAACGAGAATACACCAACATAGAATGCGTGATAAAAACATGAATAATTATCATGCAGTAAAGATCCAACACACCCAGCATAATCATCACTGAATCATTGAGATGGAAGGCCTAGTGTTCCCAAGGTTCCTTTGGTCGACATACTACAATCACATAACAACACCTACAAGAGAAAACAAAAAATTTATCAAGATACTCGACACGCGAGGAATTTTCTTAGAACCCGTTACTGTATAAACATTCACTATTATTTAGTAGCATTCAAGTATACATTTTGAGAAAATCTCAAGCTATTAAATGTATATTTAATAACATAAACATATCGCATGAGATTCTACTCTGGATTTGATTTTGAAGTCTACAAGCTCATTGCCTCAAAAACTAGCACATGTTGAGGACAACAATTTGGGTGCATGATGTTAGTGCAGTGTGTGTTTTTCCTATATATACATGGCACATAATCTAGGCACAACTCTTTAATACTAACTAAAATATGGTAAAATGGAAAATATAGAAAGATACTATGCTAGAAAAAGTAAATACACTACACAATAATAAGAGTAGGAAAAAATCAGAACCAAGAGCTTGATGAAGCCAAATATTTTCCCTCCTTCTTCTCCCTCTAATGAACCTATACACACAAAATTGAGGAAAATGGTTGTGGACTATATCAAATGACAAGAACAAAATGATATTCTCAATGAGATACAAATCAAGTTGATGAGAGAATTCCCTTTGAAACCAATAAGAAAGTAACCTAATGGAGTGAAGGATAATGAAACAAGACAATGGAGATACAAATTTGTGACAGCAGTTCATTTTACTTGGCAACAGCAGTAATAGTGCATAAGATGAAGCTATTGGAATTGAGGTAAAATGGAAAAAAATAGAAGAAAAATGTAAAATGGCCATATCTATCTCATTATCATAGCAGCATATATGTATTAGAGAAGCATTCATGTAGAGATAATATACATCAAAGTGAGGACAGTCATGTACAAGGAGTAATAACAGTGTTCCTTCGGCATACAAATTCTAGTGTATCTCATGAAGGAAATTGAAAGATGTTGTAAAGAAGTCCAAACAAAGATATGAGAAGAAAATAGTAAAATAGGAAAGCCTTGAATAAAACAGGGACAGTCAGAAAGTTGCATATTGACATTGGAATAGGACTAGTAGGTGTGTTTGACCATTGAATCCATGTGGAATAGGACTAGCAGGTGTGTTTGACCATTGAATCTACATTGGTTTAGCTTGAGCTTTACTTGGTTTTGAGAATAGTTTAATATTCTCTACTTAACAAGGCCAACCACATGAAGGTGGAAGCTCATTCCCCCCCCCCCCCTAACATCACTCTAAACTCCCCATTAACATCTAACATTAATTCATCCATTTATGAAATATAACATTCAATCATTATAATCACATAAAATTCAATAACACCTAAAATTTATTAACAATTGGCATTCATCAGCACATCATTCATCAACATTTAGTGGCACAAAAGTACATTCATTAAGACAATGTTATTTCATTATCAAAAAAGGTTTATTGCAATCATTTCTTTTGTTTTTGTTCAATTTTTTAATGTAAAGGCTAAGCAGAGCATCAATATCTTTGTCATTTCCCTCCTCTTCTTCTTGTGATCTCAATAAATGCCTCCTCATGTGTGTAGGAGGATGCTGGTGCGCCAAAGGGGGGTCCACTGCAATAAAAAATAAATGGGTTAAATTTATAACATTTTATATTAGTGTTACAAGTATTTCATTAATTAAAAGAACATAATAAAAAAACATAACCTTAAACATTATTGAACTCAAAACTCAGTCCATAAGAGATCGAGAAGATGGAGTGTGACTAGGAACAAGCGGGAGCTAGCAGATTCAAAAAACATCGCCCCAACGGCTATTGGAAATAGCCATGGATGCAGAAAGAACAAATTCCCTTCATCAATCATGGAGGACTGAGTTATAGCTATAGCCTAGACAACGCTCAAAATGGAAATGGGTCAAACTTGTGGAAGCGATCCCTTCCAAACAACCTTTCCTTTCAAAACCCTTCACGTGACTTCAAGAAACCCTGGGCTAATGGACAATCCCATGAGAAAATGGCCACATCTTTAAAATAGAATCTAAATACATGGAATGATAAACAAAAGGAGACCATGCGGGTTTTTGTTTTCAGACAGATCGAAGGAAAGTTTTGGAGGCCTAAACCACTGGAGAGGACGGAGGAAAACCCAAAAGAGGTATTTCCTAGAATATAATTTGCAAATGATTCTACTATTGCAATTAATAATAATTATTGGAGTGAGTCTATCTCCTTTCTAGAGAACCATGCTTTTTTTCTGAAGTGGACGGGTAAATGGCCATCACTCAGTTTAATTAGGGATTGGTGTTATAAAAACTGGGGACATTATTTTACTATGAAAACCATGGCTAATGGCTTTATTGTAGTCATAGCCCCAACCCCAAAGGACAAGGAATGGGTTATGAAAAATGGGCCATATATGATTGACGGTAAAGGTTTATACATAGTGGAATGGTCAAAAAATTTTGATCCAGAGAAGGAGAAGATCAAAGAATTATCGATATGGGTATCATTACCAAACCTACCTCATGAATATTGGGGGTTTGAAACCCTAACCCTTATCAGAAACAAGATATGCACCTTTCTAAAGGCTGAAGAATGCATAGTAAAACCAAATATGGTCACATTCCCTAGGATTTTGATCTTATGGAAAGATGTTTATCATTTGCCTGATACCCTGATTATTACATCTAAAGCCGGGGGTGGAAACAGAGAGTGGTGGTGTTGGGGGAGAAGGCCTCACAAGGGTTTGAGACAAAGGAAAACCAAGAGCAGGATGGTGATAGCTTCAGGATAGGCAAAGCCCGACAGCCTAATCAGATTTTCAATAAATTAATTCAAATCACTGAATTTAGGAAGGAGAAATTTTTAGCAGATTCAGAGTTATAGAACCTCATGGCTGACAGAGCAGTGATAAACTATTCTGATTCATATGCATATGGGCAGACACAAGATAGTATTAAGGATACCATTAATGGTATTATGGCCAATGAATGGGTGTGGGAAGGGAATAGAAAACCACAAAAGGGGTTAAACCACAAGGTTCTTGGAACTCTAGTGTAGAGTGGAGAACACATAGAGGGAACTTTATGCCTTGGGGTGATGGTAAACAAGTGGAAAACTTGATTGGCCAAGTGGATCATACCAAGAATACCAACATTGTGACAGAGGCCTCCAGAGGTAGATATGGCCATTCTAAATTTGTGGCAGCAGAACAAATGAATACTGAGATCTCAACAAAACAGGGGCCAAATTTTGGAAAGTCCTTTAGAGATTTGGAAATGCCCTTGCTAAATGACATTTTAGAGAGTATTGAAGAGGAAGGATTCAAAGATATCCAAATATCCCCAATAAGAAATTTGGAAGCCACTTTTGAAGTGGTGAAAGATAGTAGTGGCAGCATTGAATCTGAATCGAAAGACAGCACATTCAGAGTTGGAGGAGGAGGATGAATTAGGCTTTTCAGATTCTTTTGGTCTAATTGATGTTAGAATAGTTGAGCAAATTCCTTCTGCCAAGAACAAACCATCAGTAGGAGAAAAGAAGAAAAGGGGTCGTAAAACTAACAAGGCAAGGATTGCCTTGGCTAGAAATGCAGCTAACCAGTCAAAACTCCTGCTTTCAGGAATGGGCTTTGCCCCTCCCCAATCATTATGAAAACCTTATCATGGAATGTCAGGGGCTGCAATTCCCCTGACAAGATTCGCTTGATCAAAAGAGCCTTTGATCAACTAAAACTAGACATTGTTTTTCTACAAGAAACGAAGCTTAGTGGAGATGAGATATTAAGTTTTGCAAATAGATTTAGTAGATGGAAAGTGTGTTCCTCAGAGCCGCAAGGGGCTTCAGGAGGATTAAGTATATTATAGATAGAAAATACTCTGGAAGTTACAGTTAAGGCTACTAACCATTGTTGGATCTAGATCAAAGTCAAACCTAAACTTATGCATACTTGTTTCCAAGCAATTAATGTATGTGGCCGAAATAACACAACTTTAAAACAAGCTTTGTGGTGTAATTTAATGTCTGACCTTAGCAAAGATAAAATATTCTTACTTGGGGGTGATTTTAATTCTATCATTAGCCCTCTAGAGAAGAAGGGAGGGCGTGGCTGGGAAGGACAGAGTCAGAGAGATTTTTGAGACTTCATTATAGATAATGGTTTGATTGATTTGGACTTGAGAAATAAGTTATTCACATGGAAAAACAGGAGGAGTGGATTCCTAAATATTGTGGAGAAATTGGATAGGTTTTTATTGGCAGGGAATTGGGCAGCCACTAGTTGGACAAGTGTGGCTGAGATCTTGCCGATCTCGATGTCATATCATTACCCAATTTGCATCTGACTAAAAGAAGATATAGCTCTAAAGCATGCTCCATTTAGATTAAAAGAAATGTGGCTTAGACACGCAGCCTTTAAAGAGAAAGTCACACATTGGTGGAAGGAGGCCTCGGAGAGGTAGAGTTATAAGGCTTTCATTTTTTCCAAGAAATTACAATATCTGAAAGAGAGGTTGAAGGATTGGAATCGTGAAGTTTTTAAGAATATCTTCAAAGAGAAAGATCTCATAGAAAGGGATTGAGAATAGATAAACATAGTTATCATTGCAAATGGGATGTCAGAGATAGACTTTGTGGAGGAGACTAGACTAAAAAAAAAATATAGTGAAGCTATATGCCTTGAAGAAACCTTCTGGAGACAGAAATCTAGGGAGTTGTGGCTTAAAGAAGGGGATAGAAATACTACCTTTTTCATAATTCAGTCAAAGTTAAGAGAGCTCAGAATAAAATTTTCTCCATTCAAGATAATGGTGGGATGATTTTGGAAAAACTAGAGGAAATCAATCAAGAAGCAATCAGATATTTCCAAAATAGTTTTTAGAGTGAACACATAGGTATAAATCAGGATTTTGACCTTAGATAAATCATACCGATCAACATCTCTAATGACCAAAATAATTTGTTGAAATAGCCATACACGCTTAAGGAATTCAAGAAAGAAGTTTTCAGTATTGGAGCTCAGAAGGCCCCGGGTCCAGATGGATTCTCAGCGCTATTTTATCAATATTTCTGGGACCTAATTAGGCATGAAGTCTGGGGTGTGGTGGAAGAATCAATGGAAAGTGGGGTTTTATTCCAAGATTTTAATAACACTTTCATTACCCTAATTCCCAAGAAGGAGATTAGGGTATCTTTTGATGATTTTAGGCCAATATCCCTGTGTAATACCATTTATAAAATTATTGCTAAGGTCATGGAAAAAAGGCTAAAATTGGTTTTAAAGTCTATTATTTTAGAGGAACACAGTGGGTTTATTCCTGAGAGGTCCATTCATGAGGGGATTATAATTGCTCATGAAATCATACATACACTTCATCAGACTAAGGCAGAGAAAATGATGATTAAGCTGGATATAAGAAAAGCATATGATATAGTAAATTGAGAGTTTTTAATCAAAGTGCTGCAATGTTTTGGTTTTTGTAAGGAATGGATAAGTTGGGTGGAATGTTGTATTCAAACTCCAAGATTTTTAGTTCTAGTCAATGGCAGCCCACAAGGTTTTTTTAAGTCAAAGAAAGGCATCCGCCAAGGAGACCCCATTTCACCTTTTCTGTTCATCATTATGGCAGAGGCATTGGGCAGACTAATCAAACATAAAAAGGTAAGTGGGGACTAGAAAGGTATTAAGGTGGTGGAGGGGCTCCCCCTTTTTTCCCATCTTCAATTTGTAGATGATACTAATCTTCTAGGAGATGCATCTTTATGAGAGGCAAGAGTTATAAGAGAAACCTTAGATTCTTACAGTATATCCTCTAGTCAATGCATAAATTGGCAAAAGTCTAAAATCTATTTCTTTGATGTAGACTTCAGAAGGCAGAGATCCATTTGCAGAATCTTAAGGATCCGTAGTGGTAAACTACCTAGTAGGTATTTGGGTATACCACTTTTCAAGGGAGCCTCTAAAGAAAATCTTTGGAAAGAATTAATAGATAAGTGCACTAAAAAGATGAAAGGGTGGAAGAGTAAATGGTTAACTTTGGCTGGCAGAATTTTACTTCTCAAATCAGTCATTAATGAGATTCCAATCTTCTTGATGATGTGTTTAAAGATCCCTAAGAAAGTGAATTAAACGATAGCTGCAAAAATGAGGAAGTTTCTATGGAATGGTAAGAATATGGAGGATAAAAGACCCCTCATTGCATGGAGTTGATTTTTTAAACCAAAAGGTGTTGGGGGTGCAGATTTGAGAGAGTGGAATCAGATGAATGAAGCTCTGTGAGCAAAGCTGGTGTGGAGTATTTTTCAAAACCAAGATGCACTTTGAGTAAAATTACTTAAGACCAAATATTTGGAGTCTTTGGAAGCTAAGAGGATTCTTACTACTCCTAATCCTCCTAAAGGCTCAACAGTGTGGAATTTCATTTCTAGTTGTAGACTTATTATAACACAACACCTAACATGGAAGATTGGAAATGGAAATAGTGTGAAATTTTGGGATGACTCCTGGAACGGATACTCAGTCTTAGTGGATAACCCAGAATATCAGGACCTTAAAGCCCATTTTTTTGATAGCTGGGGTATCCATGTAAGAGATTATGTAGAACTTAAACAGGGACCCTTGGGGGAGGGATGGGTTTGGAAATACTTTGGTAATCTTGGGCTAAACATAAATCAACAAGTAGCTATGAAAGATATAATGGCTACTCGGAGTGTCAATATTATTAATAAGAGGGATGCTATCATTTGGTGTGCAGCCACCAGTGGTAACTATTTAGTGAAGTTGGGATACCATCTTTTACAAAGAATAGAGGAGGAGGAAGAAAGATTGGCTAGACTCTTATGGAGCCAAGAATGCCTCCCCAAAGCTGGGGCCTTTGCATGGGTGGCTACAAAAGACAGAATTCTGACTGGGGTCCGAAGATAGAGATTAGGTATTCCTAGACCATCGAGATGTTACCTTTGTGAGGAAGGAGAGGAAGATGTTAACCACTTGATAGTCACTTGTAGTGTTGCAGCAGAATGCTGGGAGATGCTCAGGTGAAAATTGGGGTGGCATGCCCCCCTCCCAAATAATCTAAAGGATATGTTTTATGGATGGACAAGGGCTCCCATGAGATCCACATTCTCCTCTGCATGGGCAGCAGGACCCTCTATCCTTATCTGGGAGGTATGGAAAGAAAGGAACTGTAGACTCTTCCAAGATAAGAAAGAAGATATTAATAGACTTAAGCAAAGAATCAACCTTTCAATTGAAGAAAAGGTTAATGCTTATGCAGCTTCAATCCCATTATCAACTCCATTTATAAAATGGGATTAGTCACTCCAAAGGGCATGGAATGGGTTAAGATGTAGATCAAGACATGTAGGAGGAATCAGATTAAAGAAGCAACAGAGTAGGTAGGAGGTGAGTTGGCTGGCTCCCGACGCAGATTGGATTAAAGAAAATTTTGATGGGGCTTCCCAGGGAAACCTGGGGCCGTCGGGTGCAGGGGCCATTCTTAGATATAAAATAGGAGAGATCCTAGCATATGGGGCATTAAGATTACAAAATTGAAAAAATAACTCTGCAGAAGGCAATGCAGCCTTGCTAGTAGTCAAGATGGGGGTTGTAATGGGGATTAAAAAACTCCACTTAGAAGGAGACTCCTTGATTCTTATTAATGCCTTAAAGAATGGGCATGTGGAGGCATGGCATTTACAACCATTGGTTAATTTTGTTTTGTCAATTATTCAAAATTTTACAGAGTTTCAAATTACTCATACATACAGAGAGGGAGATAGAGAAGCAGATGTGCTCTCTAAATGGGCATTGACCTTTGATAAGGTAGGCGAGCTGCAAATGGATATTTTTAAATCCAATGGTCAAATTCTACTCGACTAAATTTTTTGTAAGAGGGGCGGACAATTGGGGGACACCGTTTAGTAATTAAATTTATGGTGAGGTGGAATTTTAGCTAAAGTTTGTATGTTGTGATAACCCCAAACATTTGCTGGTTATATTAATTATGGTTACCGGCGGTGCTCTGTAATTATGAAGTGCTTCATAATTATGAAGTGACAAGTAGTCCCAAATTGGATTTGCACTTGTGGGAAGTGTCATCGTGGAGTAAGGATGTTATTGGGAAAGAAGATCTTTAATGATTCAAGTAGAGATTAGATGTCTCATGGAAAACGAAGTATAGAAGTGTTAATGTGCGCTCATTTTCCAATGATGCCCGGGTTTTTAAATAATGATCCCATGTTTTGTCTTTGCATTTTTTGTTTATTGCAAGTTTCTAGTGATAGCAAAATGCATGCTAATTTCACTTTGACCAAGAAGAGACAAATGAAATCCTTCTCTGGAGCAGTGAACAAGGAAAGAGTCACGAGTCTATTAAAGATCAAGACAGATATCATGGTGCAAGCAGTGTTGGGTGTTTTAGGCCCAAGCTTTCAAGAATTCAAACTTCTACGTCAGGATAACATGGTGATCATCTCCATGGTGATGGCTTGGGGCTTGGAATTAGGTGAGCCCACAGACATAGTGAAGTGGGTGGCGGAAGTGCTTTTTGAGGAAGATCTTTTGGGAGATTTGGAGACCATTCTAGAATGGGCGGTGCCAGGATGGGGAATTTATATTTCAGGATGCATAGCTGATGAGGCTGAAGTAGAAGAACATGGGGTGATCCCCTTTGTCCGATGGGTGGGAAAAGTAGGAAGTGTGGACTATTACAATCAACGATGGATTGAATGGCATAAAATCAAAACAGAGATACAAACAGTGAATGCACCATCTGCAGCCCTGGTCATAGAAGTGCAAAGGGAAATCCCAAGGAGGGCTTTCTCTATAATGTAGCGAAAGGCACACTGCTTCCCAGCAAAGTAACAAATAGACAGAGCAGCAAGGTTTCTCTGTTAATAGTATTTTTGATAGTGTTGTTTTTAAAGTTTCAGCATAGTCATTTATGAAGTTGGAGGACTAGGAGTCTGTGAAATATCTTTTGATCAGCACCCGTAAGGGGTTTTTTGTATATAAATGCAATCGATATCAGATAGTTGCATAGGTCAATATCTCTCTGCTACACAGCCATAGCTGGTTTTTGCCTTTCTGTCTCAAGATGTAATTTTTGAAGTATACTATTGTAATGCTTTATTTTATTATTAATATAAAAATCTCTATTACCGATAATAAAAAAATTAAAAGAACATAAAAACTGATCAAAAATAATTAAAATAACATAACAGAGATTTTCTTTACCTAACAATGCGACATCATCTTGAATATAGTGAACACTCAGATCATCCTCCACTCGTTCACCATGACATTCTACATGCTCTAAAATGTACACAATAAAGATTACACCAATTTCAATTTAAGATGTTTAATTGTATTAATAATTACACAATTTATTTTCAATAGCAAATGAATACCTCCATCACTAAGATGCACATCAGGGTCTTCATCATGTAGAGTATCTATGTTATGATTAGAAGGCTGCATTACAATGTCATGCGCATTGTTATCATTTTTTCTTTTTAAAACAAAAATAGTCAATTTATGTTCAAAATAAACATCAAATAGATTATCACTCAAGTATTTAATTAGAAATATTTTTCATTTGGCCTACTTACCTGTGTGTGAACCGATGCAGCAGACTGTTGGGTTTGGCCACAATAAGCTTGGCATAGGCATTCAGCCACAGCTTTATAGCCTTGCTTGAAGGCAATTTTTTTGTCTTCTTTCGTGGGCGCTACATTAAATTATGAGCCCTGCATTTTTGGCTTAATATCGTCAATTCTGCAGGTATTGTTTGATTAAACAAAATTGTTTGCAATTGATAGAAATTTTGATTTTAAATTTTATTTACTGTTACTTACAATTCTTGCTTGAAGTTTTAGATAACCACCAGAGCCAAGTTTGTGTTGGCCATGCAATTCTAATCTGGCCTTTGTAGCATTTGATATGTCCTACAGTCTATGAAAAGTTTGAAATATGTTAGATTATATAAATATAAAGATCACTAATTAGTGCATAATTACATTCAATTTAATACTATCGCATACCTTCTATTATCATTTACTAGTGTAATTCCTCTTTGACTTTGTGCTTTCTCCTTTGCATCCAAAATGAATTCCTTCCACTGCTTATCTGGAATCACAGGAGGACACTCGTACTTTGGGTTGTTCACTAGATTCCTTTTGTATGTGTCCCTCACATTCTTTAAATGTTTGCAAACTCTCTGAAAAACTTTGGTGCTGTCAAAAATGTTACTTCTAAAGAGCTCCTCTAAAGATTTTATGAGCTAATATTTTTAAAAAAAATCTTGTAAATTCCACCTTTTAAGAAAAAACAAAGTTCTTAGCTAAAAAAATTAACTAAAGTTGTGTACCTTGAATATAGTACAATAAATAGATGAAAGTAAAAATATTCTAGCAATGATATGAAATCAAAGTAGTGGGGTAGGGTTAGTTCAAATATGATGTTCCACCTTGCACATATGGTTGGACTGAATAGCGGCAATGTCATCTCATTAAGCTTTTCATAAAAACATCATTCCCTGCAAACACATCATGGGATCATAAATCCAAAATGAGTTATGAATAAGTAAATTAAAATTAGAATATAAATAATAAAAATTTTAAAGTACCTGGAAGCTTAGGAAATTTTAAAGGAATCATATCTTTATCGGTCAACAACAATGACGTCTGTAATTTTCCCGTACTAGCAACACGGGTAGATCCAGGAAATGATGGTGAATTATCACCAGTACTTGTCTCTATATCCTGAGGAGGTGTATCTTCTACTGCACAAAATTATTCCACATAATTAAAGTACAAATCAAATCATAATTAACACATAACTGAATATAGAAAAACAAGGATCTACCAGTTATAGACAGTGAAAATGTGGGTGTTTGCATACTCCTTGTTGTCGACATTGCAGTCGGCAATGATGTCAGATTGCTCATCCTCATAGGGGAGGCATCTACACATTATGACCTAAAAAATAGATTGTTAGCAAATGCATGCATGAGGTTTCAAGTAGGGGCAAAGATATGTCATGTTAGGGTCAGGTTGACAAAGGTAGTTGTCAACTTGACAACTTTTTAAACTTGCAATTTACAAACTTTTCCCATAATTTGCTTTCAAAATAAGTTGTCAATATATTGCAGTTACAAAATTTTCCACATCCAAATCCCTACTATGAAACTTGGGTGAGTAGGGATAACAACATACTTGTGAGGGATCAAGTCATCCTAAATTTTTCAATTGGTCAATATTTTGATAGCATTTTATGTGATGTCTTGGATATGAATTATGGGCATGTCATCTTGGGTAGGCCTTGGCAATATGCTCGGAGAGTTGTGCATGATGGTTTCACTAATACATATCTAGTGCATATGGGAAGGATCACTTACAAACTCAGTCCAGTTCTCAAGGATGACATGAAGAATGTAGTTATGTGTTTTGGCAATGACATTTCAGTGCATGGACCAGGCATATTTCATTGTGATACTGGTTGGTATAGGAAGGAGTTGAAGATTGAAGGGAAGGATAGTCCAAAGAATAAAGGACTAATTGAACAACCTTTTGTGATGATTGGGATAGTGAAGTGTCTCATTGATAGGCAAGTGAATGGGGATGAAATTGACAGTAGGTAGGGTCAACATGACTTACACAATGGGTCCCAAGTGCAGGCATTTCCCAAATAGCACTATCACCCACAAGGACAATCAGCTTCAAGCATGTTTTTTCTAACACTTTGTGTATGAGTGAAGGGTCTCTTATGTAGCATAAGGTCACTTTTGGGTCTAATTTCATCCTTGTATATCAGAGTTCCTCAAAGACCAGTGCTTGGCCAAAGAAGATCAACTCTCGGGACAAGAGTTTCATTGGAGGAGGGGTCTTAATGCCTATGTTGTTGGTGCAGAATGGATTGGGATTTTCTTTCTTTTTTAATTGGCTTTAAAGATTGAAATTTTCTCTGGCTTTATTTGTAAAGTTGAGTGGTCCACAAAAAAATCATCCGCTACTGAAATTTATCAAAATATTAATGAAATATAAATAAATTTTGTATCTAAATTCGGTATTGGCATGGTGTGATGGTTACATTGTATTATTGTTCTTACCATCTAAATTCAAATCATCCTACAATAATATTGTTGAATATTTATTTTTGAAAATGAGATCCTTCATTTGTAATCTCACATTTTCATACGTCACCTTTTTTAATCAAAAATACTATTTATCAAACATCAAAAACAATTTATCCTTCATTTAAAAAGAATTAGTCATTTGTAGGCATTAGTGAAAATTATTTATTTTCTTGGTAAGGATGATAAATCCCAAGGATTAGACCTAATCGACCGAAGTCAAATATTTTGGTCATCCTAAAGTGATTAAGACATCCAAATAATAAGAGGCTATCACCAGTCATCCAAAGTATTGAGTTTAGGTGTCACTAAAGCAATAAAGCAGCCCCATATTTCTCTTTTGCATAAATATAATATGGCATTTTTCAGTGTGATTTCTTTCTTGACATTTTAATGGAGTTCTCTCATTCACAAAATTTTGTATAAGCACATAAGGCTCTTAGAACAATGGTTTGACTGTCAAATGTAAAGATTAATTCAATTTAGTTTAGCTTATTAGTGAGCATTAGATAACATTATTTAAGGAACAATATATGTATTCAAATTACTTAATTTCTAAGATGCATTTTGTGACTGAAGCATATATGTAATCATGCATTTTACTACTGTACGTTCAAATTCCCATCTTTTTATTTAGGAATAATGCAAAATTGTGACTCCATTGTACAAAAGTGTTTCAATGGCTAACAAGGGTCTAATATTTGAATGACCTAAGTTAAAATGCATGAATAGAGGTCTAATATAGTAATTTGATATTCCTTGAATGTGATAAGGAACATTTCACATCACTGCCATGCACGCTTTTTTAGTTTTGACAGTTGTAGTTGTATTTCCTTACAGAAATGTTGATTCTTTCTTAACAAATGGTCATCCCATGAAATCTTAACGCCTTTAATTCATGGTATGATATCTAACTAACATGTATTATAAGAATATAATGATGTAATGTGCAGATAATAGGGAGAAAGGGTGATCACCAATGTTTTGGTTGAAGAAAACCATTGAAAATTCTTGGAATGCTATAGAAGTAGGAGATCAGGCTTAATAGTAGTGGTGTTTTGTGATTGGAAGTGATTGAGTATGTTGAGTAAAATTTTAATCCATCACCAATTATTCTTGGAAGTTTTGGGAAGGTAGATATCTAAAAAGCCCTAGAATCAAGGGTTTGGAACACCTAAATTGGGAATTTTGATGTTGTAGGAGGTTTTGGGTTAATTCCTTTTGGATTTAAGCATTTGAGTCATAATAAGAAACTTTTGAGAGTATAGAGTATTGGGAGTGAAGGAAACATATACTTCCTTTGTTAATTTGCCCATTTTTATGCATTTTTGGGGTCACAGGGTGTGAGCAGCAGTATATGCTCCAAAACAACAATAGTAAACCTTTTGATATGTTGAAGTAAAAGATAGAGGGTGTCTGAATCAGTGATTAGTTCCTTTGATTATTTGGAAAATTTTGGAGTTAGGGTATTAAGAAAGGTCATTGTAGGACTACAAGACTATCTTTTAGGCCTCTGGGACAGTTTGGAGAGTTGGGCACCTTGGGTGTTGAAAAGAACATTAAAACCTATAAAATCTTCTTGAGTTCAGAAAAATTTGTAACAGCAATATATTGACAACTTGTAATTTGTAGTTGTTAAGAAGTGTCCAAAAATTGGAATTATAAGAATTTAGTGCAAACCCTATGGGATCACACAATAGAACTTACAATATCCTTGTATAGATTCTGAATGCAAGGATGTGAAAGTATTATGGATGAGAGATCACAAGATGGAGCAAGGTTGTTGATTAAGGGTGCATTGTTAAGCACCAGTAATTGTTGTAGAAAATACTCCAAAGGATGGGGGTATTTAATGTTGGATCTTGGCTATTGGGGTCCATTTTCAGGTGTTAGATCCCTTGGGAGGGTCTGAAGAGGTTTGATTTTATTTTGAACTTGTGTTAGGACTGTCGTAACAATGTTGACAGTTACTTATGTTTGTGACAGAGACTTGTGACCCTGTTTGTAAGGGTTATTAAACTTGTCCAAAGTAAGGAAAATTTTATGTTAACATAGTTATTTTAAGGTGATTCAGCAAGCCTAATGATTAACTTAATGATTCCTTGTAAATTTTTAACTTAAGGATTATTTTACCTAAGGGACTTGTGCTAGAACCGTCCTCACGATTTTCATGAGCAGGTGGTTGAGTATTCAAAAATTTCTATAAGAAGAACACATACATATTTTAGTTCATGACATAAAATAGTATAAAATATAAACCTTTATTGAAATTTTGTTATAACTAAAGATTAATTACTACTTACTTCCGCATAACGTTCTCTCCGTATCAATTCATCTCTCTTTGACCACATCTCCTCATTTTGGTTTGGATGGTAAAGGATGCCAAGAAGTTATGTATTGAGTTTTTTTAGGGTATTTCACACCATATTTATGGGGTCAAAGGTATATGTGATGCCATCATTGCATAATACTATAGCATCCAATTTTGCAACTATTGCCTCAATCACTATATGTGCTTTTCCCTTTCCCTGAACATCAATTTGAGATAGGAATATCAGTAAAAGTATCAAAATAACTCCAAAACCCTAAATAAAAGAACATAATAATATAATATTTTGCTTCTATCTAATTTGTATAGTTACGTTAATTTTTACCTTCGCCGAAGAAGGGGTGGGAGGAACATCTCCACCTCTATCATGTGGTGGATCCATGTCGTCTGGTGATAAAGATTAAATATAAAAACTTTAGCGAAATCAAAGCAATAGACTTAGAAAAAAAAACTTATTAATAAAATGGTATATTGGAGTCATTAATTAGAAGTTAGTTTAAATGGTATATAGTATAACTTGTAACACCCTAAAATTGGCATCTTGCAACTATAACCAATTTTGTTGCATTTGTCGTTCTTCTAAATCATCAAAGTCCTATTGTACTAGGCAATTCTGAGTTTTAACTTACTCTACTCGACCTGAGTGTCAAATACAGAAAATCCTAAATCTGTATCAATCATACATCACATTTAATTCCTAA
>MU225791.1:5384528-5422140 GCA_018584345.1 Thuja plicata | reverse complement strand
AAATCCCCTGAAAACTTGAATTAGAATTGCATTGTTATCATGCTGAATTGTTAGCTCATTTTCATAATCTCATATAGCTTAATTTCAATTTGCAAATAGAATAGCTTCAATTTATAGATTAAATTGCATTGAAATCATGTAGGATTCATGTTTAGGTGATATTGCATATTTCAATTTATTAGCATAATCTTGCATAAGTTTTGCATTGCATTGTTCATCATGTTTAAAATCCTTCATTCTTAGATGGTCCATAGTTGTGAGGCCCTCGTCCTGAGAGCAAATTTCAAAACTCCATCTAGATAGAAGGCAACAGGTCGAATCACACAGACAGTCAGGATGAATAACTCATATTCAGTCTTGGATGTACCTGGTGAAGAATGACTATGTTGAAGTGTGTGGTTGATTTAGAAGGCCAAAATTAACTCATACATAACTTACCAACACCATAATAGTTACTTTGTTTGTATCTATGTGATTTAAATGGTAATCTATTAGCAGCTCTTCCTTGCACTTATTGATTTTATCGCACATACAAAAACATGATTTCCCTCATGCCCCTCAAATATGCAATTGGGTCTAATATTAGTTGACCTAGGTCACGTACTATTTATAAAACCAACAATATTCCCTGTTGCTTTTGGCCTTCCATCAATGTACATAGAAAATCCTTTACTTTCATCATTTTCTTTCGATTGTATATAATTTTCTGACAATGCATACCTACGAATATTTTTTTTATATCGAACAATCTGCATCCAATTATTGTAATTGTAACAAGGTCTGACAAACTCCATCAATTCAACAAATTTTTTGTAACATACATTTATGTCATCCATGGAAAATAGGCCCAAACCATGTAATGATGATGGAGCTATATGATATATCACCTCATTAACACAAAAATTAGTGTTAATTGGAGGTAGTTTCTTGGGTACTCATTCTTTCAAAAGATGTGTGTACCTCAAGGGAACCTCAATGTCATCTTTGGTCTCATCATAATAATAACATGACCCCCCTTCAGCAAGGAAAAATTGCATGTGTTTATTAAATTTTATTCTAATATTTTGACCTCTTTTGACCTCTGGTTGATTTCCCTATTTTATGCCTACTACATGTTTCACTTTAGTCTTTTATTCTCACATTTCCCTCACTCGAGGAAGACAAATCTTTTGACCTCTAGTTGATTTCCCTATTTTATGCCTACTAAATATCTCACTTTTGTCTTCTATTCCCACATTTTCCTCACTTGAGGAAGACAGATCTGACAAGTACCTATTAGGTGGTTCTTGTAGTCCATCAAATGAGAGATATAGTTGGTAAGGAGTGAGATATTTTGCTAAATGATGGTAATGTTGATGATGTAATCTTTGGACCACTGATGTTGAGGGTAGTGCTATTAAATCACAAGCAAGTTAATGCCTTATTATTAAACCACTCAATGAAGATGGGCATAAATAGAAAGAAAGCAAATAATAAACTATTTCTATAGGATGTATTGACTTATACCTACCGATCCATGTCACTATGTAGGATCCTTGTTAAAGGGGTTAAATTTACTGCATATGTGAATCATTTATCTTAAGTTAGCCAAAAATTAAATGATACCTATGCTACAAATTACATAGAAGACAACATGAACAATATGCACTCATCGTAATATTTGTATATTTTTAATTCCTTACCTTTACTTTATGTGTGCTATGCAGGATTGTCAACAAAAGGGATGACGATGTCTGTAGTCAATTGTCTGTTTCCACAAAGGGTGACAATTAATTACACAATATATACATGAAATCAGCACCAACAATTGAGCATCATAAGCAATACATTGGTAATTTGTTAAACAATAAATACATTAAATATACGAGTAATAATTGAAACATGTGTATCATAAATCACATATGTTGTAGTCATTATAATTGAACACAAAAAATTAATTATACCATATAATAAATTAATTATGAAAACATATAAGTCAAATACATTTGTATGAATAAATTAATATTACCATCATCATCAAGACCATCATCGTCATCATCGTCATCAACATGATCATCATCATCACCACCACCACCACCATCAATGCCATCATCGCCATCTCATCACCACCACCATTATCATTACTATCATCATCACCACCACCACCACCACCATCATCATCACCACCACCACCACCACCACCATCTTCTTCTTCTTCTTCTTCTTCATCTTCGGTTTCTTTTTCTTCCATCACATTATACTTTACTGGCCTTCCTCTTGGATCATATCTAACAACAAATGACCAACCTGGATTATGTGGAACCTCTAAGTAAAACACTTTCTCACATTAGCTTGGAATAACATAGGGCTCATCTCCAATTGGCTCAAATGACCTTGTATTAATCATTGTAAATTCATTATCATGTTGAATAACAGTTCTATCAGTATCATTTTGATTCAGTCGTAGCCTGTATCATTTGAAGATAAATAGAACTAATTTTAAGGATTCTAATTCGCACTCAAGTATATCAGCCAAAATGTCATAGTATTAGTTTTGAGATTCTTGAGGATACATGTCATTTCTAGATAAAATATTAGTGATCTTGAAGACTACAGTTATTCTAGAATCACAAGTTTTCTTTGTGTCATCCAAATTTTTAATGCAAAATTTATAGCCATGATAGTACATAGCTTTGTGGTGCTTAACCTACAATTTTTCAAACATGTGAAAAATATTTGCATCGTGAGTTGATATTAAACATATGGGTCATGATTAATAAATTTATACATACCTATCTACCTCTTAAACCATTTTCTAGATCAATTATCAATGGCATAACATTGGAATCTCTATTATGATTAGCTTCTTTAACCAATGAAGCAACACCTTCCCATGTTAATGAGTGACCATTTTGTTGACATAGTTTAATCCATACTGTCATCCAATTAAAATTGTTCGCAATATACAAATGTAGTGTATCCCACTCTCGACCAACTGTATAAAAAAATGGACCACTTACAAACAACTTCAATTGGAGATTTATAAGAATTAATTAACTACAATAATATTTAATAATTACCTCTCACTTTTCTCAATTTACCTTTCCCCATGAAGTACTCCCCTTCAAATTTTTTAATGGAGTTGGGGTCCCAAATGCGAGCTACATGGATCTTTGCTACAAACTTAGGAAGATATTCACTAATGTACACCATGGTCTGGTATACCATATATCCCTCCACCATAGAACCCTTGGGATTTCTCTTTGTCAAACCAAACCCTTCAAAAATTTTGGTTCCTCTCAACCATCTACATTGACCTAGTTTGTACAAGTCCACACAATTCAATCTCCTCAACTTGATATATGAGGTAGTGTTCTTGTGCATTGAAAAAAGTAGAAGGTAAACACTTTTACATTTCACACATAAAATGAGAAATGTTTCTCTTCCAATATTTTATATCTTCTTTATTTATTTCTTTCAATGACAACCACGTAGAAGAGATTCAACGCGCAAAAACAAATAAATGAGACTTTAGAAAAAAATATACAATAAATTACTGAAAAAGTAAAACAAGTCGCAAATATAATATCTATAAAACAAAACTAAAAAATAACGCTTCTAACCTCATGTATTTTCCAAGATCATATATAACTTGTTTGACAATGTTGTCGAAGTGGTGTGGGAGAGATAGAGGTAGAACGTACTACAATAATTATAAATCTTTTCAATATTTTAGAAAATAATACAATGAAAACTACATGCAATATACAAATATATAGAGAATATAGAATAATATGAATTACCTTAATAAAAGTATGTCAATCATGTATTTTCATCCCTGGCCCAAATTCACTTTTCTTTGATATGAGATTATTTATGGTCACAGCAAATCCTGTGGGAAATCAAATTTTTTGTATGACTTCTTTTATAGCACTGCTTTGTTGCTCTGATAATAACCAAGGAAGAGAACTTATATCAATATGGTCTCCATTTTTATTTGATCGAATGAAATTTTTCAATGCATGGCTGGAATCTTCAATGTCACTACAAATTTTTACATTTTTTTCTTTATCACGCCTTCCATCCAATAATTTCCATAAGGTCTCCATTATATTCTTTTCAATATTCATAGCATCAAACAAATGCACAATTGGGAGGTGCTCGTAGTATGGAAACCTGCTAAATTGTCTAGGATAACTTTTTAGTCCTTTTGAAATTTGTTCATTGAAGCCTTGACGACCTTCACAAGCATCAATTACATCATCAGTAAATAAACCACAATATCAAAATATAAATTTCAAACAAAAGTCATCAAATTGAATGACATTACCTCGATGATTTATTCCATTGTTTTTCAACTTCCATAGGTGATGTGTCATTCTTCATGGATTTGATGTAGTCTATTCTTTCCCATTGAAAAAATATTTTTCGGTAATTTGATACTTATGATTTTTGTGGAGAAAGTGCTTATACTCATCGAACATCTGCTTTCCTAAACTTTTAAAATGACAAGATTTCATCTTTGGATCACAAAATGGACATGCAAATTTTTCCTTTGTCTGAACACCTACAAAATCGTGTATAATTAGATTAAATATATTTATTTTGATAATTACAATTATCATGCTTAAACTTAAACATACAACAAAAATGTGTTAGCACTATAACATACCACAAAAATGTGTTAGCCCAAGGCCATCATGTATTGTCCATATAAGCATTGTGTGGAATTAAAACTGTCTTTATCCTATTGGTCTAGAGATGTCATACATAGTGACCACATTCCATAAATCCAACAACTCATTGATAAGGGGCTCAATATATACATTCATATCTTTAACTTGGTACTTGCCTAGTTGAATGAACAAAAATATTACATAATTATTATGGTCATTTTGATGTAGTATTTATAAATAAATTTAGATGACTATTAAATAATAAAATACCTAGAAAAATCATTGTCAACATTATGTTCTCCCTCTTTATGGACATCCAAGGAGGAATGTTATTGTTGATAAAAAAAATAGGCCACACTGAGTAAACAGATCTCATCTCTTCAAATGGATTGACATCGTCCGCTGCCAATGAAAGCTTGAGATTCTGAGGTTCTTCTTTAAAGTGTGGCTAGGTTTCTTCTATGTCCTTAAATGCATAACCATCTGCAGGAATTTGCATAATGTCATCTTGAATTCTATTGTGTGCATGGTAATCCATAAATTGTGCCAAGGTAGTGCACCTAAATAATCATTGCAGCCATGGAATAATGAGAATTGTTACAGACATGGAATAATGGAAATATACCAGAGAACCTTGTGAGGCACTTTTTTTGTTATTTGATCTGTTCGATATCTACTAATATGAAAATCAGGGTATTATGTTGCAAATTCATGTTGTTTATGATATATAATATGATCATTGGAACATGCATGTATTATTTGATACTTCATCCGAATATCTTTCATAATGGCACATAATTCTCGGTACGAGCGAGGTAGGATGTTTGATGGTGGTAACAAAAACTCACCTATCAACCTATGAAAAAAAATATAATTAATGGTACATGATTCACCCTTTGTTAATAATAATAAAATTATGACTAAAATAGGTAAAAAAATATGACATATATGACATACCTTAACATTTGTGAGATTTCTACGTTGGATAAACCATTCAAAACCTTGAATTTCACCAACAACAATATAGCAGAGAGAAGATTTTTTTGGGAGCCTTTGTATAGGGGCTCATATGTCTCTCAAGTATAGGTAAATCAAGGTCATCTTCATAATCATGATCAGCTACGCTAGTACTATCATCTTCAATAGTATTCTCTGGCACATGATCAGCAGCAACAATACCATCATCTTCAATTTTATTCTCTGTCACAAAATCATCTTCTTCCATGGAATCATTATCTTCTCCTTGGATATTCACACCTCCATGTTCCTCCACTTGGAAATTCACATTCTCCATATTGTTATGGTCCATAACATGTAACCCAGGGTGGTTGACCTATATCAAAATGATGACCTCAAATTTAACCATGACCATGATCTCATCATCAATTGATTTCTTATGTATATAAATTGTTAAAACAATATATTTAAATACTTACAAATGGATGAAAATCATGCCCCCCTTCAATGTGACCATGTTGTCTACAATTTTTCTCAGTTGTTTTGACTAGAAGTCTTTGATTCTTTAAGCCCTTGCAATTTTTGCAGGGGCAATAACATTTTCCATCACCTTTTCTTTTGAACTTAGACCACAATCTAGCAATTGTCTCCTTATTTTATTTTGGGTTCAAATTGTTAGACATGGTCTTTCTTCACAGGAAAATATTTGGGCTATAATTATACCAAAAACTTGTCTCCCATACTCTAAATTAAGATATTAATGTTGTAATCCATCAAATATAAACATACTAGAATTAGTAATATCTTGTATAAAATCAAGTGTAAGTCCATTAAATAGATTTTGACTGTAAAGCATTGTACATTTAATCTAATCATAATTTATATTTAATAGGAATGCTAAGAATATAATCATTCTCTCAAATTTTAAATGGAAACAATTCACCAAGGCATTATTAATACAAACAATCCATCTTGTATAAAATCAACTTATGCAAACAATCCACTAGGGCATTATTAATGCATGACCAAATCTCTTCACAAAAATCTATAACTTTGGAATTATAAAATAAGAGTTCAGAGGAAATGTTCCACTAATTTATAGACCATTCCTACGATTGGAATGAAAGTTATGTATTTTCAGAGAAGGTATATGCATAGGTGAAAAATATGTAGATTTGACCAAGCACTACTGGGAACTTGACCCTCTAACAAATAGACTCGTGATGATTTTCACAATAGTACATCTGTTGCAGGGTAAGCTCCCAGTAGTACTTAGGCAAATATGCATGTTCATCACCTGTGCATATACCTTCTCAGATCCTACTTAGTTTCATTTATAATCTACAATCTAATAACTCACCCGAAAACTAAAGAGAGACATAAAAATATATGTTGTTGGGTAATCTCCCAATAGTACTAAAGAGAGACATAAAAACATTAACCTTTTCAGGTCCTACTCAGTTTCATTTATAATCTACAATCTAATCACTTCCCTTCACATTGTTTTCACTATTTCAATAGTGGATATCACAATTCTTTGATCCAAAAATTTTCACTTACCCTATCTCTTCTATATGACTATAATTTTTAAGCACTTTTCTTTGTAATACATGATTTCTCATTGTTTAAGATTGTATTTTCTATCTTCTTATCATGTTTTCTCATGTGAAGATAGGAATTGTCCCTTGATATTATTTTCACACACCATGATGCTTTAAATCTCAAGGATGAACCTTAATTACATGATGATTGCTTATAATACCATGATAGACTGTCACAAAATTTTGTAGGCTATCTCCATTGGCTACCATTTGTCATTTTTGATTTTATGGATTTTGAGTGCTCACACTTTCCAACCCATTAGAGTACCAATAGTGTTCATATGTCCCAGGTATAGAAGACAAATATAAATTTCCTTTATAGTATTTTATGTCATTATATACATGATATATATGTGTACACTTTTTATTTTAAATTCCTTATTATTTTCCATAAACCACTTATGACACAACATACCTAAATAAATATAATATTGCCAACTATATTAAAGATTCTATTTAAGATTTGAGAACTTGTATTAAATTATTGTAGTTGTACAAGTTGCCAAATATACTAGGAAGATTATTTAATCTTATACACTCTTCCATGTTCAAGTGTTGCAGCTATAATAATTGTTGTTTGTGTTGAGAAGGCTATCAAATTTTTAGACCATCTAATGTTCAAGTGATGTAGTTGTGATAGATTATCAATGGTATCAAGGAAGATATTTAATCTCTCACACCATTTTGAGTCCAAGTGCCACAACTATGAAAATTTTCCAATGGTATCAAGGAGGTTATTTAAGTTGTCACACCATTATAAATCCAACTGCCATAGTTGTGACATGTTGACAATGGTATTAAGCAGGTTATTTAAGAAATCAATCCCTTCCAAGTCCAAGTGTTTCACATGTGATAGGTTGGAAATGTGTGAGGGAGGTTATTTGATGGATCATGTACCTCCAAATCTAAGTGTTGTTATTGTGATAGTTAAGCCACATATATATACATATATTTAATATACATATGTATGTTTGTATGTATGCATGGATTAAACAACCTTCTTGGTACCATTGGAAATATTTCGTAGTTGTGTCCCATGGAATATTGAATAGGCCATATAATTTTGTAAATCAATGATCAATTATAGACTTTATGCAAAATGATGAAATGGATTACTTAAATTAAATTTACAAAACCAGATCTCTTACCAATTACTTGAGAATGAAATTTGGTGGTTTTGACATAATAACATAACTTCTATAGAATATTGAGGTAAGTCACTTGCCATGATTTTGGAGAGTTTAATTTTTGGAATATTTGTGTGGGCAAATAAGTTTTCTCTATTTTATCTGAGTCTATAACTACTCTAATTATGACTTTTTAAATGGAGGATGAGACATTGAATTCAGAGATGATGTCTTTTGTGAAAGAAGATTCTTTCCAAAAAGAGTGCATTGTTAATTCACCTTCTTTATTGGTTGAAGACATCCAAAAGCAAAGGAAATTTCTTGCATATCCTGCAATCATTGCTAACCATGAGGCCATGTTTTTTCCAGCAACACTTTCATGTTTTGTCTATCCTTTGATTCATGTTTATGCCCTGCTCTTCTCTCATTTACATTTTGCACACATGTATACCAAAGAATTTCCTTACTATTATATCTGGGACAAAATGCACTTCCATTATATCCTTTAATGGATGTCCATACCCTATGTATAGATGGGAAAGGATACATGTGTTGATTGTATTTGATTGGAAATTGTATATATAGCTAGCTTTCTTCCCCTATTCCATATGCATATAACAAAAAGAAGATCTTATCATATTCATAGAAACAATAATACGAAGGGAAAGTGTGAAATCTTCTTGCTTGAAGAACAACAACAATCCATTAATGGAATATTTAGATTACATCCATATGAACAATGTGTTATCTCATGAAAGGAAAATGGATTCATGATGAACAACTTTAATGAGTTAGAACCACAACATATAATGCCAAAGGAATGCTAAAATGTCATAAAGAGAAGCAAAGCCCATGAGAGCATTAATTTTGAAAATAGAACAACATTATCAATTAAGGGTTATCAACATAAAATCAGAGCAAATCAAGAAAATACCTTGAAAGCACCCAAGAAATTTTCAAGAGCGCATTAATAAAATCAAAATCAAAATAGGTTGCAAACTATACCTTAAGGGGTCATTGGATCTACCTGAGCACCCAATATTTGTTCAATTTGTGTTATTTATTTCTCACAATCAGTGCTAGAAGAAACCCATGTGGAAATAAATGCAAATATAAATAGTTAGTAATATATTCTCAACATGAAATATATTATTTCCAAATTGTTGAGCATTATTTCCAAGAGATATATACTTCAAAATTACAAGGTGTGTGATATATATTTAAAAGGCAAGGGAGAACCTAACAAATATATTAAGTCTATGTTTGTCTTTGAAGGCATGTTAGCATATGTATTGCTACTAGACTACAACATCAACTTCATATAAAGTGCATGGTAAATATATAAATTTAAAAATTAGGATGACTGAAATAGCTAAACTATTGGATAGAATACTGATGAAGATGGCATCTATAAACTGCACCAAAACTAGAAAGCAATAGAAATTGAGCTAAAGCAATTTTTAAGCATCTGATTGGGCCAACCACAAAAGGATAAAATAGAAACCTAGTACTATCCAATAAATGTGATTTTCAATCAATCATAAGTTCTCATCATCATTCTTCTCCTGACTTGAGGAAGAATGTTGATCATTTCCATCTCACTATTTTTCCTATTTCTTCATATTTTGGGTAGAATTCTTGCATGGAATCAATGCCTCCTCCTTCTTCTTGATTGTCTTTTTTGGCAGCTCACACCCTTTTCTCATGTGGCACATCTCCTGACCCTATTTTTTTGTCTCTCAAGCTCTGTCAAGCCAAATTTATTAGATACCATGTTAGAGAAATTCCCGCATGCTAGGATCTAGACTATAACACCTTCCACAAAGGAGATATAGACAATTATTCCAATAGGAAATGATATGATATTGACAAGTTTTAAAAATATACAATTCCCTTTTGTATATAGAGAATATTAAGAAAAAGGGTGAGTATAGG
Organism: Thuja plicata; assembly: GCA_018584345.1. Taxonomy (NCBI): domain Eukaryota; kingdom Viridiplantae; phylum Streptophyta; class Pinopsida; order Cupressales; family Cupressaceae; genus Thuja; species Thuja plicata. The sequence goes on along the minus strand of MU225791.1, from coordinate 5,411,865 downwards.
AGGCTCGTGTCTCAATGACATATGAGAGTAGGTAAAACTACCCTGAAATTAATACCAATTCCCTTAGAAAATACCAAATAATGAAAGCTAATATATCCCTATGTGGAACTTAAGTAAGAGTAAATCATATTTACTCTAACAACAACCATCATCTAAATAAGATAAAAATAGATAACCTGTATGATATAACTAAAATTTTGATTAGAAAAGACCGTATTGTAGAGTTAAGGACAATAGAATTATAAAATCATTCCAATAATAAAACCAATGCTTGAAAAGGGAGGGGACATATTGCAGATTATAGTTTAGAGATATATTTGGAGTATTAAAAATCCAACTACTTGGGTAAAACATTTAAAAGGAATAGGGGAACTAGTATTTTTAAGAGTGTATCCTTATTTGAACTACTTTGATGACCTGCTACTCCATATTTTCAAATCATCATTTTTTGTCCAAGATCATGAGGGTTAACAGATCTCTAGCCTGCGTCAACCCAAATGACAATAGGTCCAAAGAAAAATATGCATCCCATTTTGCAAAAACTTAAAAAATATTTTTTGGGTTTAATCCATAGAAATAAAGGGCTCTTCTGTAATAGCTAAGAAATATGTACCTTGTGTCTCTTTTGTTCCAAAAGTGGTACTAGGTGTATCGTCAAAAAATGGAAGCACTTCCATTTAGGACTTTTTTAGCTCTCTGAGTAAGTGGTTTGGGATCATGTCAAGCGGCTTGAATGGGTATTTGACTTGGATTTGGCTTTTCCCCCTAATTTTACGCTATTTTCCACTTTTCTCCTACCTTTTCTGACATTCTGATCTATGAACCTGAGATTCTTGACCACCTTCTAGTTCAAGGTCAACCTCAGCCCTGACCTAGGTCAAGGTCGACCTCAACCTTGACCCAGGGTCTAAATTTCAAGATCCGATAGTTTCCGCATGTCGGGCTTCGAAAAGATTTAATTCTCGCTTCCGGGTTGGCTGTTTCGATCTTTGAACCGATGATTCTTAAATTATATTTAATATAGGTCCACTTCTAGGGTTATAGGTCTAATGGAAATTTAATTCTCCTATGTAGGCCTCTCTAGAAGATTGTGCCCTAGATTTGTATATAAGGAATTCTTCTCCTCTCATTTTCTCTAACTATCCAAGAAGACTTGAGAACCATGATCATCAACTATCAAAGACTTAAGAAGTGAAATCTAAAGGTGAAGAAGTAAGATTTGAAGAAATCCAAATATCCATTGATGCATTCATCTATTCTCAAGAATTCAAGCTCTTCTCAAGAACTCAATTTATCAAGGAGATCCATTGGTAGCCATTAAAGGATTAAAGCTCTATGGAGCCCTTATGTTGAAGATTTCTCCACCCACATTCTTCCAAGCTTCCTCCTATTCAAAGATCCATCTAAGATTGGTGTTGAATATCTACAAGAAATTGATTTGAGACATCCTACATTCTACATTCTACATTCTACATTCATTTGGTGCATACATACTTGTGGATCCACGGATTCGAATCCACCACAAGGGTTTCCATACAAGCAAGGTGAATTTGTGCATTTAATTTGTTTTACTTATACAATTTCAATTATACTTTGAGGATAATTCCAAAACCAGGGTTTGACAAAGGAAAACCCCTCCCCCCAAAAAAACAAATCCATTTTTCTTGCAGATACTGGTTTGGAACAGTGGATCAGAGTGCAGATTCAGATACCCTTTTCAAAAAACTATCAGGATCCAAAAATAGATTTTTTGTCAGAGACTTTTGAGGTCAATTCTTCCCTACGTCGGAATTGGAAATTCTAGGTTAATGGTGACATTGACTTGAGGGTCAAAATCATAACTATGCTAGAATGAAAAATATTTATGGGTTTTGTTTTTCTTTGTGTTTCTATTCCAGATCTGGTTGCATATTTTCCAGAAACTGAGTGCAAACCCAAAAACAGCATTCTTCAGATCTGTAGCATTTCGAGGTTAGTACTTTTCTATAATTTATTTCAATTAAAGTTCTTAATCTTTCTAAATCTATTTCACACATTCTTTTCTATAAAAAAGAATATAAAATCTTCTTCTTTATTCTTATTTCTAATTGATTGATTCATTTATGCATTGATCCTTCCTTTAGGGTTAGTCAATTTGGATCCTTCCTTTATGTATTTAAGGTTAAAAGGAACATCTTATCTTTCCCATACATTTCACATTTCAAACTCCATATTCATTATTTTATCTTACATTTGGGTGACATCCATTTCTTATGTTACACTAGATAATTATGTGTCTGACAAAATTTTGTAAGTTGAAAGGAAGAGAATAATTTGTAGGTTCAATCACTTGTGGTGGGCTCACTTCTTGAGGTGGATTCTCTTATTTGAAATAATTATACCCTAGTGGCCTTATGTAAGGTTGAGAATTACACGTATTCTTGTAAATTATTCAATATTTCTTGACTCTAATAAGGATTCAAACTGAATTTTTTACTATGGATGATTGAAAATTTGGGTCTCATGTCCTATCCCTTTTTCCCTTGTTTCTTTGTTTCAAACCTCTAGTTGAATCTTTCACTGTTTTTTCTATCCGAATAATATTTCCTTGTCTTCCCCTCAATATCTGGTGTGACACTATCTATGATATAATTGGTAATATATGGGGCCATTTTCTCAAAGTGGATCCCGATATTAGATATTTCTCCCATACTTCCTACATTTAAAAGACTTTTGACAATTTCAACCTCTGTAAACAACTTCCTTCTTGCATTTCTCTTATGTTGGGTGATTTATTTTGGAGGCAGAGTCTGTTAGTAATAAATGAGAGGGGAGGGTGAATCAGTGGCCTCAAAAATATTCTAATAATCAACCCTTAAAACTTAGTACCACAATATTAAGTCTCTAGCTATCTTCAGTCCTATAAGATAAATGCCTCCAAATACTTTTATCAAATTACTACTGCTCGGAATGCTTTGTAAAACCTTCTACTGTATGTTTACCGAAAAGAAGGTTGTTAATTTACTGAAAGACAGTAAATTATCTAAAGTATACCAATCAATCCAATTAAGTTATGTGTAATGAAAAACACTAAAGTAATGACTCATAAACACATTTACACATGGATTTTTAATGTGGAAACCCTATTAAGGGAAAAACCACTTGGGACTGGTAACCCAAAATTTTCACTCTTCTGAAGTGAGCTCGGTGAAGAGCCAACCCTGTTAAAGGTTACAAACACATTGTTAGGTGTGACCTTATTAGAGGATTTAAAAGTTTATTTTGTCACTTGATATCGGGCATCTCTATGCTACCTTCCTTGATCAAACACTCACTTGGCCTATTAATAGGTATCTGGCATCTCATGATATCTTCATGATCAAAATTTTTGATATTCCTTTGGATGTATCTCAATATAGATAGGATCTTTAAATCCCGCTTGGTTAAGAGACTTTCTAAATCAATGGTTAAACTGAAACAGTATGATCTGTTCACATATACAACTTATACTTGTAGATTTTTAGATCTATTGTAATCTCACAAAACTATTCTGATCAATATATCTTTGTTTATACCTTTGCTCCACTTTGATTCTTCTCGGTGATGTTGTGCTTTGTTTCTCGGTGTCCATAGAAAACTTTATCTCTTTACTCAACTTGATTGATCAGAACTGTATGAAGTTGCTCTTCATCAATTTCTTCTTAGCATCCTCCTTTTTTTATTCACTCCCCTTGATCTGTAATGAATCAAGTTTGTCTCTTAAATAGACATAATATCATCATTGTTAGGTTCTTGATTTTCTTGATCTTGGTGTGCTCCACAATCTTAGCCAATTAGATTTAAAGCAAAACTCATGTTTGATCTTGTAGAGATCTTCTTTCCAACTAAACAAAATAGCTTTAAATCATTTACTTATCTCTGGCTTATCTTGTCAATGAAAACAATGATAACTACTAGTTAAGTATATATTTAGCTTTCCTAGATAGATATTTTGTCATTTTTGAACTTCACTTATTTTTGGTGTTTAACTCTTTGATAGCTTTGGTCAACACTCCAGTTCTCCTTGGGATTCTCCGTCGGTTTACACTAAGTTTTTGGCCGTCGGGTATGCTTGTGATTCTACTTGTCAGTGTTCTTTCTCGTGCATCACTGTGACTTGACTGTCGGTGATCTCTATCCATTGGGTTCCATGGACCGTTGATGTTTGTAGCCACATTGTGAATGCTTGTCTTTTATGCATTACAAAAAGCATAATATTTATCTCTCTGATTCTCTGAAGTCTTTGAGACTTTGATTATAACTGATTAGATTATATCAAGTTGACATCAATGACAATACAATCCATTAACTAATTTAATGTCTTACATTATCTTTCTGCATTTTGGTGATCAACTTAACATCTTCAAACATTTAATCAGTTACATGTCATCAATCTCTCCCTTTGGCATTGATGGAAACATACTACATTATCATACTATACTCTCACTAATACAATATAGAATATACAATTTCATCAAGCTTTCTTATTGTAACTATTACAAATATCTGGCTCTCAGTAAGCTCAAATAGCTTAGATTTATTTCTTGCAGAGTGGTTGTCTTCAATTTTTAATCCCTTCTCTGGATAGACGTATCATCTGATATCTCTGTTCTGATATGTGCTCTGCCTTGACTATTCCTCTTCTTGATAATATCTTTTTCCTTTGATAGCATTCTTTCTCTTTGTCTGAACTCTCTCCCTTTGTTTACTTCTCTCCCTTAGATGGATATTTCATATGTAATCAATTTCTCTCCCTTAGAATATTGATTAACTCTTCCTTCTGATTCTTAGGAACTTCACTTTATGAATAATGATATAATCTTTTCCTTTATGAAATTAAGATCATCTCTCCCTTAGATCATCTCTCCTTTTATATCATTTCTCCCTTTATATGATAATGAAATCATCTCTCCTTGTATGATAATGAGAAGATCATCTCTCCCTTTGACAACAATCCCAAAAAAATGTCTTCTCCTTGCATTTATCATCTTCCATATTTTACATAATATATTCCTTGAATTTCCCTATCCATCAGCAATACAATGTTCTTATTTTCGGTGTATATTTGTACCTTGTTGTGTACATATGTATATGTTGTTGTCCATCCTAGTGTTTGCATCAACATGACTAATCTTCATATTTGGTATAGGCTAATGCAACCTCTTAGTCATCTTACTGACTGATAGACAAGGTTTGGACCCCTACTCTCTTTCTCAAGTACTCAAAAGTGTCCTTCGGTAATGGCTTGGTGAATATGTCAGCTAATTGTTCCTTTCATTGAACATATTCCAGTGTCACTTATTTTTCTTGCACTTGCTCTCTCACATAGTGATACTTTATAGAAATATGCTTAGTCTTAGCATGCATGTATGGATTCTTTGACATGTTAATTACACTGGTATTATCACAGAAGATAATTACTGGTTCAAGAATCTTCATATTCATACCTTCCAGCAATAGTTTGATCCATGCAATATTTGAGAAATTTGCAGCAGTAGCTACATACTCTGCTTATGCAGTAGACTAAGAGATGCATCCTTGCTTCTTTCTTATCCATGTGACAAGTCTGTCACCCATGAAGAATGCTCCTCCACTTGTGCTCTTTCGGTCATCAATGTTTCCATCCCAATCAGCATCTGTATAGACTTGTAGCTCAAATTTTCCTTCTCTTTTGTACCATAATCCATAGTCCTCGGTGTTCTTCATATATCTCATAATTCTTTTGACATTAGTCATATGTGATTCTTTGGGATTAGTAGAGAATCTTGCAACTATTCCCATTGCATGTGCTATATCTGGTCTGGTGTGAACAACATACATCAGTTTTCCAATCATTGATCTATATAAGGTTTGGTTTACCTCATTGGTTTTGTCTTGTTTTTTTCAGCTTGCATCTAGTAGCCATAGGTGTTCCAACTGGTTTGGAATCTTCCATCTTGAATATCTTCAGCACTTCCTTGATGTATTTGGACTGAGTGATGTAAATGTCAGCATCTTTTTGAAAAATCTATAGACCAAGAAAGAATTTGATCTCCCCAAACATAGACATTTCAATTCCTTTCTCATTTCATTAGCAAAGGATTTGCATAACAATTCATTTCCCCCAAAAATGATATCATCAACAAAAGTTTCAGCAATCATAATATTACCATCGGTATCTTCTTTTAAGTACAGATTGCTATTTTCACTTATTCTAACAAATTTTATGCTAATGTGATAGGAGTGAAGTCTTTCATATCAGGCTCTAGGTGCTTGTTTCAATCCATATAAGGCTTTATTTAGTCTACATACCATGTTTCTCTTGTCTGGATTAACAAACCCTTCTTGTTGTTCAATGTATACCTCTTCTTCAAGTATTCCATTTAGGAATGTAGATTTGAAATCCATTTGGTATACTTTGAATCCTTTAAATGCATCATAAGCAAGTAAGATTCTAGCTCCTTCTAGTCTATCAATGGGTGCAAAGGTTTCACCATATTCAATACCTTCTTCTTGTGCATATCCCTTGCATACTAATCTTGCTTTGTTTCTAGTGACTTCTCCATTCGCATTCTTGTTCCAGCATTCTTATCTCCTATGATTTGATTCTGTGGATGATGTCCTCTGACTTACTTGGAAATTTTTGGTTCAGCTCTCTGTTCATCATTCTTATCAGCTTCTTGACCTTCATTCTCATCTTCATTGTTTGGAACAGCATCTTGAGTATTATCCTAATTTTTGGTAACTGCAGCCTAATGCTCGGGTGCAATGTTCTGATGCCTGGGAGTGACACATTGTTACTCAGGTAAAGTGTTAGATTTTGTATAAACAAACCTATTGTATTCCTATGGTTCTTTTTCTCTTTCCTTATCATTCTTTTCTACAAATTCATCTATTTTCACATTTGCAAATTCATCTATCTTTACATTTGCACTTTTAATGATCTTGTTAGATGACTTGTTAAGACATTTATAAGCCTTGCTTTTGGTTGAATAACCTAGGAAGATACCTTCTTCACTTTTGCAGTCAAGTTTTCCATTTCTATCATCCTTCAAAATATAACATTGACTACCAAAGATTTTGAAGTAACTTACATTGGGTGTATGACCATACCAAATCTCATAGGGTGTCTTCTTTGTGTCCTTCAATTGTACTTTGTTTAATGTATAGACAGCAGTACTGAAATCTTCCCTCCAAAAAGTTTGAGTGATGCTTTTCTCAATCATCAATGTTCTTGCATAGTCAACAATTGATCTATTTCTCCTCTCAACAATTCCATTTTGTTGTGGTGTTCTTGGTGTAGAAACTTGTCTTTTAATTCCATTCTCATTGCAATAGTTAGTGAATTCATCTAATGTATATTCCCCTCCTCTATCTGACCTTAAGCATTTTAGTTTCTTTTCACTTTGTTTTTCTACCATATCCTTATACCATTTAAACATCTTGAATGCTTCTGAGTTATCTTTTAAAAACATTATTGTCATCATTCTAGAATAATCATCAACAAAGAGAATAAAATACCTATCTCCATAATATCTCTTTGTCCTCATGGGTCCACATAGATCTATATGGACTAATTCTAGAATGGCATTAGATGTATGGGTTTTACTCTTGAAACTAGACTTTTTCATCTTACCTTTTTGACAATTCTTGCACATGATATGCTCAGGCTTAGTCATTGTCAGTAAGCCTCTGACATTCTTTTTGTTGCTTATCTTTATCATGTTGTCAAAGTTCACATGACACAATCTTTTGTGCCACAACCATATGTCTTCATTTCTATCCATCAAACAAGTGGTGTTAATGTCATCAAGATAGAAAAGGTTACCTTTTGTTTGCTCACCGGTACCAATCAACCTTCTTGATTCATTGAAGATCTTTGTCTTCTTATTTTCAAATGCTACTCTGTGACTTGAATTGTTCAACTAAGAAACACTTAACAAATTGTAATTCAGTCCTTTAACCCAGTAAGCATTTTCACATTTTATTAGGTTATTCAACATTATGTTTCCTTTACCTTCAACTGGACAAGGTGTATCATTACCCATTATTACTGAACCACCATTATAGTATTCAAAAGTCTCAAACTTTTGTTTATCACTGGTCATATGGTGAGTGCAGCCACTATCTATGATCCAGACAACATTTTTACTAACTTTAGATATGAGTGTAGTTTCTACATACCTTTCTTCATCTTCATCTGAATCATCCTTCATGTCTACAAATATCATCTCAATGTCTTCTTCTGATTCGGTGTCGGTGTCATCAGCTTTATTCTCAGCTAGGTAACAATATTTTTTTCCTTTGTCCTTGTAGTCTCGGGTATCTCTCTTGTTAGATTGTCAGTTGCTTCGGTAATCCCTATTATCACCTCTATCAAACTTCATCTTATATGGTCTCTCATTTCCTTTGTCATCATTTCTTTTGTTTGGACATCTTGCAACAAAGTTTCCAACCTCTTTACAAATGAAACATACAAGTGGTAATTTACCTTTGTATTTACCTTTTCCTCTCTGCAATCTTCTGGCCATTAGTGCTTCAATCTCATCAATTCCTTATTCTTCATTATCACTTTCACTATCATTTCTAATAGCATGTCTATGACTTGAATTACTTATCTTTAAATAAGATTTGAATGCAAATTCTACAGATGGTAAGACACTATTATCAAAGTTATTCATCTCAAATGAAATCAGTCTTCCAATCAGACTATCTAGAGTAATTGTATTGTTTGCAACTGCTCTCATTTCTTGAATAGCAGAAACTCTAATAGCATATACATGCAGCAAGGTTCTTAAGATTTTACTTACCACTGTCTCCTCTTCAAGTGTACCTCCAAATCCTCGGATAACATTGACTACCTCTTTTATTTAGTAGCTATACTGAGTGATATTTTCTCCTTCTTTAATCCTTATGTCATCAAACCTCCCTCTTAGGATTTCTGCCTTTTCTCGTAGTACATTAGCATCTCCTCCATGTACCAGCTTCAACTTATCCCACATTTTCTTAGCAGAGGTGCAGGTTTTGACATCTTAAAACTCAGCATCCTAGAGTGATGATGCAAGTTCTATCATCATGCAATTATGCTCATGTTTTACTCTTAATTGTTCAAGAATATGAGGTCTTGTAGGTAGCACATATTCAGTATCTAAGTATTGAATAATATCATTTCCAATAATTGATAGGTGGAGTCTTATTCTGATTTACCATGATGAAAAGTTGTCTTTATTCAACTTGGGTACATCTCGTTTGTTCATCTTGTGATATTTTGCTTGAGATGTTAAACTCCCTTTCTAAGCACACAAGCTCTGATACCAATTGTTATTAATAACTGAGAGGGGGAAGTGAATCACTGGCCTCAAAAATATTCCAATAATCAACCCTTAAAACTTAGTACCACAATATTAAGTCTCTAGTTATCTTCAGTCCTATAAGATGAATGCCTCCAAATACTTTTATCAAATTAGTACTGCTTAGAATGCTTTGTAAAACCTTTTGCTATATGTTTACTGAAAACTAGTTTGTTAATTTATTGAAAGACAGTAAATTATCTAGAGTATACCAATCAATCCAATTAAGTTATGTGTAATGCAAAATACTAAAGTAATGACTCATAAACACATTGACACATGTATTTTTAACGTGGAAACCTTGTTAAAGGAAAAACTACTTAGGACCGATTACCCAAAATTTTCACTCTTTTGAAGTGATCTCGGTTAAGATCCAACCTTGTTAAAGGTTACAAACACACTGTTAGGTGTGACCTTGTTAGAGGATTTAAAATTTTAGTCTGGCACTTGATATCGGGAATCTCTATGCTACCTTCCTTGATCAAACACTCACTTGGCCTATTAATAGGTATCTGGCATCTCATGCTATCTTCGTGATCAAATTTTTTGATACTCCTTTGGATGTATCTCAATATAGAAAGGATCTTTAAATCCTGCTTAGTTAAGAGACTTTCTGAATCAATGGTTAAACTGAAACAGTATGATCTGTTCACATATACAACTTATACTTGCATATTTTTAGATCTATTGTAATCTCACAAAACTATTATAATCAATATATCTTCATTTATACATTTGCTCCACTTTGATTATGCTCAGTGATGTTGTGCTTTGTTGCTCAGTGTCCACAGAAAACTTTATCTCTTTACTCAGCTTGATTGATCAGCACTGTATGAAGTTTCTCTTCATTAGTTTCTTCTTAGTATCCTCTTTTTTGTATTCACTCCCCTTGATCCGTAATGAATCAAGTTTGTCTCTTAAATATACATAATATCACCGTTCTTAGGTTCTTCATTTTCTTGATCTTGGCGTGATCCACAATCTTAGCCAATTAGATTTAAAGCAAAAATCTTGTTTTATCTCGTAGAGATCTTCTTGCCAACTGGAAACAATATCTTTAAATTATTTACTTATCTCTAGCTTATCTTGTCAATGAAAATAGTGATAACTTCCAGTTAAGTATATATTTAGCTATGCCAGCTAGATATTTTGTCATTTCTAAACTTTAGTTATTTTCGGTGTTTAAGTCTTTGATAGATTCGGTCAACACTCAAGTTCTCCTCAGGATTATCCGTCGGTTTACACTGTGTTTCTGGCCGTCGAGTATGCTTTTGATTCTTCTCATCGGTAATGCTCATCAGTGTTCTTTCTCAGGCATCATTGTGACTTGACTATCGGTGATCTCTGTATGTTGGGTTCTACTGACCGTCGGTGTTTGTAGTCACATTGTGAATGCTTGTCTTTTATGCATTATACAAAGCATAATCTTCATCTCTCTGATTCTTTGAAGTCTTTTCCACTTTGATTATAACCGATTAGATTATATCAAGTTGACATCAACTTCCTTCTTGCATTTCTCTTATGTTGGGTGAGTTATTTTGGAGGTAGAGTCCATACTATGAATGGATCCCTTTCTAGTGCTTACAATATTTTTATATAATTCATTTGACATTTTCTCTCCCTTATGGTTATCATCATCATTATTCTCCTAATTGGTGGAAGAACATGGACTGCTGCCATCTCATTGTTTTTCCTACTTCTTCAAATTTTGGGTAGAAATATTGGGTGGAATCAGTACCTCCTCCTTTTTGATTGTCGGTTTTGGTAGCTCACACCCTTGTTCTTTCTCATATGGAACATCTTGTGACCTCTTTTTCTAGTCTCTCAAGCTCTGGCCTCATATTTTCTATGGTTCTTGACTCTCTATCACTAAGCTATTGTGTTCCCTCCCAAAATTTGGTTTCTCATTTAGGAGATTTATTTGTTTTGTCTCTAATGGTTCATCAATAATTTCTCTATTAGTTTATCTTGGAAAATATACTTCCTCTTGGACTTATTGTTCTAATAAGAAGAAGAATCAATCTCTTACAAATACTAAGATTTTTCCAATGGGACTAGTCTCAGCATGTCCAAGATACCATAACTTGGAAAGCAATGGATGAGATTTAAATTATGGTGGATAATTGGGCCATTATTAGAGGACAGTTTGGGGATCTCTACAAGTTTATTCCCTCAAAATAAGAAAAGAAATAAATATTGTAGTCCATTACCAATATTTAAAAAATGAGGATCAGGTTAATAGGAAGATGTAAGAGATTTTCAATTTCATTAAGTAGATGATGCATAGGACATTGGGATCTCTCTAGATTCTACAAGATGAACTTGAACACATGTGGGACAAAAGGAAGATGAAAGAAATAACATCTATGAGGGAGATGGAAGGTCCTACTACACACTGTGACATTGATATATTTATTTTTTCATCCTATTCTAAGTCACAATTATACAGACAATGATGATTTGAATTATTATCTATTGGTCTACATCTAGCTAGATATTAACAGTCACACCACTGAATTAATAATAGGAAGTATTCCTTGTAACATTACACCTTTCAATGGTACCATTTCTGTAAGGGGAAACCTTTTTGGGGGGCTTGTTACCAGTTTGTGGTCTGCATTTATCTAAGAGCATCAGGGATTTGATCCTTGCAATTTACCTTTCCCTAAGCGATGATCCTTCTTTCATTCATGGGTGCTAGTTAGGTTGATTCTGGAAAGGCCATGTTCGGACCAATTTTGCAATAGTGTCCACAGTCCTCTAGATTTATTCCTTTTAAACTGTAGGAGTCAATTGAATTAAGAACCTAAAGATTAGGAATATTATACTAGGATTTTAATATCGCTATAATGAGATATTGACTATTAACCATTAATCAATACTCCTGCTTTAGTCAAATTTATAAAGCATAAATAAAATGGTGATTTAGACTAGTATTTCTTTGAAGTGATTAAATCACTCTCTAATCTGAGTTAAATCATCTATGTATAATCCTCGCTTGAATTCCCTATTTGTGGTTAATTTTTGAATTTGAATTGATATTTTAACATGATATACACTACCCATATCGGTCTCAAAAGATAATTGGAAATACCTCTTTTGCAAAAAATATTCACCTTGACTGATTTTGTTTATGATGAATTTGTTGCTCACCCTTTTCTATTAATTTCTTCTTAATGGTTCGCCAATTCTAGCTAATAAACTACTATTATAATATCCTAACCATCTAGGATATTAATTAAACCGTAGCCAAGTATGTGAAAAAACTTTGAATTACCTACCAGTCTGATACAAATGCATGCATCAGAAAATATATTTCTACCCATAATAGTTTATTGTTGAATTGACTTGCTCCTTGGTGTTTCCTTTCACTTGAGTCTCCATAGTGTTTTCTATTTTTTCTATATTTGTTCATCACTTGCACGCATTGGTAATTATCTTCACTTTCTCAATAGCATGTGCATATCTTGTTAGAATGTAGTTCTATCCTTATCAGGCATATGCCCTTTAAAATCCTAAAGCAACACTAACTTCAACTTAAAACTCATAATATGGTTAGTCACATTGGTTAATGTCAATACAATGGGGCATATGCTCTTAGATTTGAGTGTTTGATTATTTACTTGCAAATAAAATATTGAGAATAGCTTTTTCAAATACTACACCATCTTTCTACCTTGCCAATCTTGATTATATCTCTCAGGGTAATAGCAATTGCAATAGTAAAAGAATTTTCAAACTTGAAAAAGCATTTAGGTCAGGTATCCTAATCACAATTTAATTTATAGTGTTCCTTTATGGGCCATCATCTTTCAATTTGCATTACAAATGGAGGTTCATTATGCTACTATGTATGTATGATTCCTAACTTGAAAATTATTTTAGAAACTTTTCCTTACTGTGATCAAGAACAATTTCAAACATATTTCTTTCTTGTGATCAAGTAACGATAGATTATATACGCAAGTAGAAATATAAAGAGAGATTTACTCTAAATGGCATTTAAATAGTGGAAATATTCCATACTTGTGCATACTTGTATTTAACCTATTCAATCTCATAGATACTATTGGGTTTCATGAGGAGTTAGAGACATTGTATGTCATATGTTTTTCATATCCTCTTAGTTTTAACTTCTTTTCATTATTTCCTGTGTATTTTTTTGTTCCTTGGTATTGTCTATGTATATGAAAAGGTGTAAATTATCCAATCTCATACCAATATTGTGTCTCATGATGACTTATAGACATTTGTATATAGTATTTGTTTGGTCATATCCTCTTAGTTTAACTTCAATTCATTATTGTATCTATGTATTTTTTGATTCCTTGACTTTCTCTATGGTTCTGATCAAGATCTAATCAATTTTTGAGGCAGTTTCTACCTTTTCCAATTAAATGGAGGCATTGGATGCCCTTGCAAGTGGGACTAATTGATTCTATGTTGTCTTGGTTGAGGTAAGTTTTTTTACTACATTTTGTTGTCTCCTCTATTTCTTAAGGTTTTGAAAGAAGGCAATTTGCAGAGTTTGATGATGGTTTCATCTTTTCATAGTAGATTGCCAACATATTATAGGTTATCAGACAAAAATTTTCCAAACAAAAAATATCCTACATCTTCTTGTGTCATTCTAATTTCTCCCGCTTTTTTATAGGTGACCACAACTGATAATTGTAGAGGTTTTAAATTTTTGAAAAATGCTAGTGACTTGCCAACTATTGGTTAGTTTCTCTACATGATGTTGAAGGTTTAACCAATAAAGGTTTAAGATTTTATTATGTCATCTTTCATAAATTTGACCAAAAAATGATGTTTTTATTATCATGCAATGATGTTAAACATAAGTTATCTAAATAAAAAAAATGAAGTGCTTAGCAATAAATTTTATCATCTAATTTGGATGATGACTTTTAGTCTTCTATTGATTTTGCTATTATTTATTCTAATGAAACTTTTATTTTGTGTTGCATCCCCTATAAATGGTTCCAGATTTTCCATATGTCCCTATTAGGGAAGCTACATCTATAACATGTAGCTATCCTATAATACGTAGAAAAATCACCTTTTCATTGTGCTTTCATGGATTTCCAAACTCTATTCTGGAACTCCTAAATTGGGACAGGTGGGCATAATGTTTGATAAGGTTGTCAAGTCTAGTTTTACATCTGCTAGTTGTGTTTCCTTAAATATTTCTAAGTACTTTTCAATAGACTCATTCTATGCATATTTTGCAATGATTTTAGTACATGAGACCACATATCATATATGCTTTTCATCAAACACTTATAATTCCTTGTCTATGCTTCCACATTTTTCATACATGTGCACTAGGGCAGTTGTAACTATAACATTTGAAAAAAAAATTGTCTTGTAAGTTTTAATGGATATCTATACCCATTCTAAAGCTCCCATTTAAGAAGTAGAAAAGAGAATGCTAGTAATAATTGTATAGTCAATCCATGTCAGGTTTAGTTTTACACCCGCCAATGGTGTTTGTTTGAATCTTTCTAAATATCTTTCAATCGAGCGTTCTTATCGGCTCTTGTTGTTGTGTTTGTGCTTGTGATCGATGTTGTTTATCCATGGCGATGGCATAGGGTGTATATATGCCTCTTGGCTATGTATAGTGTAGGTATTTGTGTAGTAGTAGGATGAAGATACCCATAGCAGAGGTCTTAGAGGAATGAAGATCATAAAGTGACAATTTGCGGAGGAGCATATGGAAGGAATCACAAAATGCAGTGCTTCCTGGAGATTTACGGGCAGACCAAACTGTATAATTATCATATCATGGTAAATTATAGAATCAAATAAAATAGGATAATACATAACTAGATATGTTGAGTATGAGAATGAATCAAAGGGTTTTATTGTTTTCCAGACCTTACAGGTGGTGTCGAGAGATGCATTTTGTGTGCCCTCCTTCCCTCCTTTAGCTCTTCCTGGCGGAATAAAAAAATGAAATAAAATGAAAACGTCTTTTTTTTTAAGTTATATGCACGTGTTGGTCGTAATTACGATGACATGCCATGGTTGTCATAATTTTGACCAATGCGGGAATGGATTAAAAAAAATCAAGTTTTTCCTTCTATAAACCGACCAAGAAAAACTATTTTAATGCTTAGTCAGAAATGTGGGTCAAATGTACTAGTATGGAAAATGAATGGTTCATATCAAAAGGAACTAGAGAAGTAATCAGTAAACTCCACCTCTTCAACTAGGAGAGAAGAATTTGTTTTAGTTAACTAAGAAGCAACAAGTGAACTCCACCTCTTCGACTAGGAAAGAAGAAGTGATGCTTTAGTTTAACTGAGGAGCAATCAGTAAACTCCACCTCTTCAACTTGGAGAGAAGAGATAAAGTTTGGTTAACTGAGAAGCAACTAGTAAACTCCACATCTTCAACTTGGAGAGAAGAGGTAATGTTTAGTTAACTGAAAAGTTGATCATGAGTTACCTTTTGAACTTGAGAAATGATTTATTTGAATATTTAATTGATTTTTTGTAATTAAAGTATTCAAACATGTGACAATTGAATTCTTTTTGGATTTAGAATTGAATTGTTGAATGAAATTAAATTAATTTAATGAACTTAATTTAATTAGAAGAATTAATTAATAATTTTAAATAATTAATTTAAACTTTAGGAAATTGAATTTAATTAATTAATGAAGATTAATCAATTAAGGTTAATTAATTAAATAAAATTAATTATTTAATTAATTTTGGGGATATGACTAGATGACTTGGGGAATGAAATTAGAAGAAAATAGATGATTAATTAATGATTAAAAACTATTAATTAATAGATGAAAATTAGTGTTTGTAATGTAAGGTCACGAGTATGTCCATTTTAGGGTGTCTACAGTGATAATAGGTTATATAGGGGAATTTGTATAAGGGGTGAGGATAGAATAGTTTTTATAAATTTATTTTGATCCCAATTTATTGGTCAATATATGTTTAGGAGATTCAAAAGGAGGTGTATAGAATAAAAATTTAGGTTTGGATGGATAGGAAGAAAGTTTGGTAGGTGGAGAAAATTTACATGGGGGTGCATGGGTAGAGAGGTATGAGAGGGTTCCTCGTATTCAACATAATGATGGTCTAGGAAAATTAGTCAATTTCAATTACATGAAACTAAATTAGAAAGAGAATAAAAGTGTTGTAAATGTAACACCTATTGAACATACAACAATAATTTCTCAAGAAAAAAGGTAGATGATCATTGAAAGATTGGCAACCCTATTGAATAAGAAAGAAAAATAAATGAGAATAAATGTCAATGACACACATTAACACCTTATTTCCATTGATCCAAGTGTGTAAGAGATATTTTAGGTTCCAAGTTAAACTAAAAATGAGAGAGAATTTAACATGAGAAAAATCCAAAAATGATTGGAGGGAATTTTAAGTAATATAGAGTATTGGTCTAAGGCTATATTTATGAACGTGCAAGGGAAGAATAATGTCGAGAAATATTTATCATAGGTATGGTTCAAGCATGTGATGAAGTCTTATATGGTGCAATAGACCACCATGGTCATTGTAAGTCTCACAAAAAATCACATATGAATAAGATGGGTATACAAGATAAACAAAAGACAAATGAGATTATAGCCCTCTAAGTTTAGGAGCGATAGGAGGTTGAAGAGAAATATCCAACTTAGAAGGAGAAATAGTATTAGTGTTAGAAGGTGGCAACTCGCAAGGAATATATGGTGATGCCTCTAAAAAAGAGTAGTATAGTAGTGGAGTAGTGCAGTGTGCAAAGGTGGAAAAACATAATTACAAGTGTCTAGACCTAAAAGAGATGGCTTAGATTTAGGAGAGGTAATAGTAGATAAATATTCAAGAGTGGTGTGGTCTACATCTATCAAAGAAGAAAATTTGACCAATGTGATGCTAAGAAAGTGAAGGATGATGCTAGCATGCATAAATATTAGATGATGCTATAATAGTTCAAGAAACTCATTAGTTTAGATGATAGCAAGTCATGTTTGTATCATTTTTTATGTTGTCATCTAGCTAAAATTAAAAATGGAAGTTGTAAGACCATGTTTGGCTCTGTCTATTCACCAAAATAATAAATAAAAATTTCTTAGAAATAAAATCAAAATACAATGATATGAAAATACACTGTCCAAGTGAATATTTTAATTAAAATGTCAAAATAATTATAGAAGGGATGGCTAATTTTATCTTTCGACCTCTTACATAACTAATTGAGTGAATAAAATTTAGATATTTGTGTGTTTTTTTAAACCCCGTGTGCATCTAGAGTAATAGAATAATAATATAAAATTAAATGTATATCTATTTAACTTAACTCTTGTTGGCTAACAGGTTTTTCCTTCAATATATGATGTAGTTATTTGACTCTAACCCTTCCTTTAAAGGCAAAAATCTATTAACAATAGTTGGGTAAACAATAATATGTTTCCCTCTTAATTTTGAAAGGTACAACTCCCTTTTAAGATATTCTAATGAATTATTCCTAAACTAACACACATGCATGTCGTTAACTAAAAATCATGGAAGGTAACAAATATCCATTCATCAATATGAAATAAATATGCAATTCTAATTCTTAAAATAACAATTAAATTCTAGAAAATCACAACTTTCTTTGTATCACTGAATCAAATCATTTTAAATCCATCACCAATAAACCACATCATGAACAGCTATCTGTATATATTTGAATATAAGATAAATCCAATAACTAAAAATGGTAAATCACAAAGGAAATTTCATTCCCATAGAATCAGACACACAGATCTAAGTCAAGCCAAAAAGATCGATCTACTTTTTATTCAAAGATAAAAGATATATCCAAATTATACCTCAAAACCTACACAAATTGCATAAGTCAATTGGTTTTCAAAATCAAAATTTGGGAACCCTAACATATCCATCCATCTATCTATATATAGAGTTTTGTTTTAAATTATCAAAAAACATTAGAGGTTTTCAACTAATCCCAGAGAAGAGTTTTGAAATAAGCTTTAAAACTGATTTAAAACTAACTAGGGAGAAATTGTCATTCACATTTTTGAAAGAAACTGGAAATAAATAAATACATTAAATGGTAGTGGGTGAGCCCGGGTTTGCAGACTAGTTGTGATCTACAGGTGTTCCATGCGTCATCTTCCACTCCTTGTAAGTAGACACAAATTCTTGAATTCCCTAAAAATTGGGAATCTTGATATGCATAATTCACTGCTTCCAAGTCTCCTTTTCCCATTTGATTTCTGCTACTCTATCTAAATGCTTTGGCAAATGATCAACACATAGGTAGAGCAGGGACTCAGCTCTTGTTACCTTTGAAAAGTATCCAGTCAATGGATTTTTCCCTTTTTCACTTGTTCCATTCCTTTTATGAATGCCCTTATGAACATGTTCATATCATGCTCAATGGTGCCATCGTGCCATACATACATAGCATCAATGCATTTAGGATCATTTGACAGGCATTGGGTAAGATTTTGTAGTTCTTTTTCCAATCTTGTAAATTCTCCCCGACCATCTTTAAACATGGAGTCCCTCCAATCTACATTCTTTTTGTAGGAAAACAACAAGCCTTCATCAATACTCTTTAGGGGATTTTCAGACAAAAATTTTGTAACCTAATATCTCTGAACTTCATACATCTAAAGGGGGACTGTTGTCCACTTAGTCTCCTTGGTCTCCCAAGAAAGGGATTTCATTTTTAGTTCACCAATAAGTGCGATAACATCATCATACACCCTTTTGGAATAAAGAATAAACTTGCTTCCATCCTGGACCACTCCTACCCACTCATCAAAAACCTTTGATATCACTCGACCTCTTTGAATCTGTTCCAATAATTTTTGTCTTGCTGGAGAGTTCGGGTCGAATGACTAAGGAGCTTTGGAGATAGGGTGTGGACTAGAGCTTCTTTGGAATCAATGTATTCTACCATGGCCTTTATTGTTTGCTTCAATTCACGTTTGTCTTTGTCATCCTTCCAGGATCTAGTCAACATCCGCTTAGCGGAAACCTCAAAGTGATGTTTATCTGCATCCCTGTCTATAGAACCTAAGTCCACATTTTCTACATTGTATCTTTTGGCTGTAGGGATCGCAACCTCACCATATGTCATTAGTTTGTCCACTTCAGCCACCCAATTGCCCGTCATCAGATCAATGTCAATCCTAGAACTAGTCTTCAACTTCTTGAGCTTTAGAGTTTTAACAGCATACTTTCTCACCATGTCCTCAAGAGGAAGGGAGACTGGTACCACATTTTCTCTTTTTGTTTACCAAGGCTTCTAACCACCTCGAGGTACCATCAAATGAACTCTTAGTAAGAATAGACTAGTTTTGAGTCAGATTGATCACCACCATTGAATAATCAAGATCGAGGATATTATCTATTAATTGGTATGTATCCATTTGTCAAGAATTAGTACACTTATTACTCTTTTCTTTCCCTTATTCCTCACCAGAATCTAATTCAATAGCCTCCTCACTAACTGGCTCCACCTTCTTGTTTTCCTTTGCTTTAGACCCGGTAACTCGTGTAGATGAGCCAATAATATAAACACTTGTGGATTGTTTATCGATGGTTGATCATTGGGATTTAGTTTTGGACTTACCTTATAGAATGAAAACTTTGGAACCTCTGCTCAAGAATATCCAACTTTACCTCCAATCTATCCGCCTCAAATAATCAACTGACATTCTTTCAATCACCACATGGCTTTAAATTGTTCACTGGAAGGAAAAATCTTGTAATTTAATTTCAAAATCCTTTCATCTGTGCCAAATTAATATGAAAAGACATTTCTTGTGGCGTGAATAATTAATAACCATCTTTTCATTGTGTAATCTCACCATATAATGATTACCATAGATTTTAGCAACTTAACATTTCATAATTACTAAAATGCTTTGAATCTTCTTCCTTTTCTAGCTAATCTTTTTTTTAAACTGCCAACCATTTCCCTCTTTGTACTGAACCATGTACATTTTGAATCTAAAGAACTCGTTGAACCTTTAGGAAAATTGGTTCAACGAGTTCAAGATTATTCCATGTGTACATGTGCTCTAGGGATCAGAAATAATAAGAATTGAGGTGACGTGAACCGACATAACAGACTGAAAAAATATAAAAATGTTTCAACTTTGAACCCATTGAACCTGATGAACCTTTGAAGAAAAGGTTCAAGGGGTTCAAGCAGTTAAAGAGGTTCGGCAGTTTCAAGAATGAATCCCGACAAACTTAAGAAATTTGCAAAAAAAAGGAGGGGTGAAGGGTGAGCTATTGAGTCGAATGAACTCAGTGAACCGCGATGAACTCGATTTAAGGTTCAAACTTGAAGGTAAAATTCTCATTGGACGATCTATGAACTTTTAATTGTTTAGCATTGAAAACAGGAGTATA
Organism: Thuja plicata; assembly: GCA_018584345.1. Classification (NCBI taxonomy): domain Eukaryota; kingdom Viridiplantae; phylum Streptophyta; class Pinopsida; order Cupressales; family Cupressaceae; genus Thuja; species Thuja plicata. The sequence goes on along the minus strand of MU225791.1, from coordinate 5,391,110 downwards.
ATTCATGACAACATCGGCTCTAACTGGGGACTACATTTTGGAAAAAATGCAGAGAACTCCAAACCTCTAGTTCACACAAAAGGAAACAGAAAGGATAAAGAAGAGGCTCCGACACAAAACCAAAACTAGGAAAAAAAGCACTATACAAACACCACAAAAACAACTATGTACAAAATAGGGGACACCTGCTTCACAACCTAAATAATTTGAGATCCTTCCCGTTATAGGATAAAGGCAATATAGACCCATCACGGTATGCAAGTTTAAATGAGTAAAGATTCAATACCTGATGGACCTTAAAGGTCCCCTTTAGAGAGAGTCAAATTTTTGTGGGCGCCCTTTGGTTCTCTTCGTTTTTCCCACAATAACACCTCATCTCCTTCCATTAAAAACTTTTTGACCATGGCCTAGTGTGTGGTGATCCTGTCAACCAGTTCTTTCCTTTCTTCTTCAAGCTTTGTGAGGTACATCACTCTCTTCTCTAGAGAACTTTGGAAAAGTTGGTCTTCTATAACACTTTTCAATTTAGATGCGGCCAGTTCAAGTGGAAGAGATATTTGAGCTCCTATACCATACACCAATTACTAAGGAGTCATTTATATTCCTCTCTTTGGCATGCTTCCATCAGCCCAAAGAGCTTCATACAATCTCTTATGCCAGTCTTTGCCATTGTTGCTACCCATATTTTTCATGATGGCTACCAAATTTGAATTGCTCGATTATGCCTGCCCATTACCCTAAGGGTAATAATCTGAAGAGTGGGAAAGAGAAATATTGTGATCATATAAAAACAACATTAATTCATAAGAGGACAAATAGGTAACGTTATCAGCTTTAATCTTCTGTGACACACCAAAATGCATCAATATGTTATCTTTGATGAAATTGCACACAACTTCAGAAATGGCCTTTTTCACTGGTACAGCTTGTTGGAGCATTAATTTTTTCCATTTAGAAGCATCAAATTTACCTGTTGACATTAATGTTTCAAAGGAAAAAGTGTATTGAAGAGGTCAAAATATGAGATCACGTTGGAGATATTCAGGAGGAACCTTTTTCTCTATTTTGCAAGTCATGAAGTTGGCAGCTGTGAAATGTAAAAAAAAATCTATTTCGCAGCAGCAGAAAACAAAGTAGAGAAATAGATAAATTTTGCTATTACACAAATGGCACTTGTTCGGTAAGCAAAATAGCGATTTTTTGCTATTTCATGAAGGACTTTTTAACAAGCTACAAAAAGGCAAAAACCGAGCATTAAGTAGAAAGGTGGCCAAATTAATTGTCAGAGTACACTCAAAAATTTTGCACATTTGAAATGTCTCAAGGATTGAATGGGAATCATTTATGAAAAGGATGAAACAATCTTATTCATATATCAGAGAAAATAAAAATAAATTAGAGATACGAGGTTGAAAGAATGGTTCTCATTAATTGAAGTGATTTTAGAGGAGATGAAGGATTTGATTAAAGATATTGAAATGCATACGAGAGGTTTTTTTGCATTGTTGATTAAGCTTAGGGTTAAGTGAAAGGTTTTAAAAATGGTAATCAAATTTGTTTACATCTGGATTTGAAAGGATGGACAAGACAGGATTGTCATTCCCTAGGGAATATATGATGCAAAGAAATTAAATTCAAATGTGCGAGGCTAGCTGAGCATGCTTGCATTTAATGAAGAAATGGAATTACACATTTTGGAAGGTGGTAAACCCCTCAAAATGTTTTTTATAAGTGGGGAAGACTGACATAAGTACAACTGATTCAAACTTCAAGCTAGAGGATGGGTTTACCAACGGTTTTCGATCCTTGGAATGAAAATCCACATCAAGTGATGTAGCCTGATCTAATAGGGATAGAGGATCAACCAAATTTTCTTAACAGCCTAATGACAGAAGCCTGGTAACTTAGGAAATGTTATGCAGCCTATAAGAGTGACATGTATGAGTTAGAAGCAGGAAAGGATCAAGCAGAGTTTCACGACTTTGCATTGGAAATCTAGATGAATGACAATGGTTGGGTCGACGATGATCTTGATGATGAAGTATTGGTCATGCTTGGGATACTTCAACTAAATGGAGTTAATTTTTTATGAATTAGGTATAAAGATTGTGATTACTACTTAAAATGGGGTTTTAGTTTAGAATAGATATTTTGTAACGGTCCTTAGCTTGTTGCATCCCTTCGTATTATATAAAAGGGATACCAAGACCATGTAGAAAACATAAGATGTAAAAAAAATAAGATAAGAAAAAGGAGGAAGATGGTATTGTACGAAGATAGCATGGATAGTGACTACAACTATAATGTAAATCAATTGTATTCACTTTTTTTATTAATACAAAGAAAATAGGTTTCCTATCCAAGATTGAAGAAGTAAGTTCATTATTTTTTATTGGATTGGTCCTTTGCATTTTCAGTTACACAAAGTTGTCTCTTTACTGTTAGATGTCGGAAAATTAAATTTTTTAATATTAGTTTTTGAGTATCAAGGGTTGTATACAAAGCTCTCATCTGTACAAATCCTTGTCTAATTGGTTTCCAGCCAAGGAATCAAAATTCATTTAGACTAAAACAAAAATTATTATCAATTCATCATTGATGTTTTGGGCGAGAGAATCTAAAATTGAATTGCAGAGTGTACATGAGGGTTCAAACAAAGTTTGACTATATTCTGCCCAATTAGTTGGATAAGGGATCGGCATGTGTATCTCCTCAAAGAATTTTTTTACAGTTGTATGAGCATTGAATTTCTTTCATTTCATCCTTGTAAAATATATTATATCATACCCAAAGCATTTTCCTTATACACAAATACAAATTCAATTACAAAGCATTCATAACCGTTCAGAATACTCAAATACTAAATAAGAATCAAATATTCTTATTCTCATTAGACTCAGGGAACATTTTCCATCCTGAGAAATCAAGAAAGTTAAAATTCTCTATAGAAAAACACCTTTGTGTTTGGGGTGAGGGTTTAACCACCTAGGTTTAGCGAAGCCTAAAGTGCATGGGAATTAGATTATTCTCATTCATTTGTCAAGACTAATTGAATCAATCTAGGAAAATTGGCAAAAGCTCTTGGATTTCCAATCTGTAGTTTTGGGAACCAACATTTTGGCGACTCTGTTGGGGAGTTATAAATAAGTTTTCCATAATATTTGGTGATAGAAGTTTACTCTTCTGGAAGGAAGAACCTAGAAGACCAGCAAATAATATTTTCCTTCTAACAAGAAGGTGGCGACTCTAATATTCAACAAAAATTTTCAATAAGTGACTCTAGTGAGGGAAAAGATCCAATAGGAGATAAATAAAGTTTTCCTCTTTGAAAGAGGTGACGACTCTATTGACAAGAACCTAATGTATAAAGAAAGAAGTGACTAAAAATTTAGATATTCATAATGTACCAAAATAAACAGCCATTTCAGATAAAACTATTTGTTCTGAATGGCATCAGGTCGTTGGATCTCAGAAGATTTCAATGTATTCCTAATAAGTTATTCCCTAAACTTGCACAACTTGTACCAAAGTTTCATGGGGAATGGGATGAATCAGCATTTGACCATTTGGATGCATTTTACACATTTATATAAGATTATGAGATTCATCCAGAAGATCAGGTGATGAAATTGTTTGTCAGGACTTGAAAGGATTATGCAAGAAAAGCATATGAATCTCTTCCTACACAAAGTATCTCATTGTGGAAAGAGTTCAAGCAATGGTTTTTAGATTAGTTTCATGGCATAGTTGAAGAGGACGAGTATTTGTATACACAAGAAGAATCTTAGTATCATACTATGGATTTAGAGCCTTGTGTAGATTATTCTTGTAGAAAATATGAAGAGAATGATGACTCCAGATGTGGTTACATATCCCAGATAATCAAGCATGCATTTCTGGGTACAGCGAGAGAATTCATCATAGAAGAGAAGGTGAAGGAAAGCAGTAATTTGTGTGTGGATAGGATATGTGAAATAGATCCAGATTTAAGAAAGGATGAAGAAAGGGAGAATGTATGCTCCATACTAAAAAATAATCAGAATTGTACTATAGAAAAATAATCCTATATGTCTTGGATGAATTTATGAATATAAAAGAGATATAAAGATGAAGTTGCAGCACAAGTATTCATGAGGATGTTTAACATCTATAAAGAAATACATGTGGATATAAAACCTTCATTACCAAATAAAATGCATGAATTAGGGATTTATTATAATCCTCGGGTAAGACTTCTTATCAAAATTATATATGAAGGCATTTTAGAAGAAGAATCTAGTGATGTTTCAAATTTAAATAAGGAAGATGAGTGCACTAGTCATGCATAAAATAAAGAAGCATCCATACTTGAGAACCATGATGACACTTGTGTTGAAATAAATAAAAATTAAGAAGATTTCATACATCGTGAGATTTTTATGGAAATGTATATCAGTGATTATGATGGTAATGGGGAGGGTCTCCTCAATTCAAAATAGGTTTTAGATTTATTAGACATTGAATATCATAAACATGTTCAGAGAAATGGTGCAAATTTTTTCTCAATCCACCAGGACAAACATACTAGTAAATCAATACACATGCGGGAGGAGGAAATGTTTGCAAACAATGAAGATATTGGCCTAGTTGATGAAGCACATGATGACACTCAAAATAATTATGCATTTAATGCATACTTGAAATCTTATCAGCATATAAAAGAAGGAAAACCTTAAGGCAATCTTCTTCAAGATCTTTTTCATGATGAAACATCAGAAAATTCAGAGCAAAGCTGGAGCAATGTACCTTGTTTTGAAGATGAACAACACAATGTTGAAAGCATGGAAATATTATCAGAAGACGCAATCAATAAAATAAGTGATGTTTCAGACTCTAATACTATGATGGCTTCATCAGTAGTGGAAGTTTTAGACTTTCATAAAGAGGGTGTGCTTTTGCAAAGTGGTCATAATTAGAGTAATGACAATGACATTGAATTCATGGATTTTCAAGGATATAAAGGTTTAAAATTTTGTATCAATCCCTTTGATAGGACTAAATCAAGATGTCATTCTAATTCAAAGATGAAAATATATATGCACAATAGAAAATTTGATAACAGAGGATGTTGTAATGTATATGTCTATGGACTGTATGATAAGGGAAGATATTACAAGGAGTATGTGTATAATTTGAAGATACCTATTATCAGAGAGAGCAAGTCTAGTTGGTTGAGGGAAAGTATCAACATATTTTATCAAACATATCTCAGTATTATTTTCATATTGATGTTAATGGAATGTGATGAAAACAAGATTTTTGACAGAGGCAAATACTGCTTTTTCATTTTGGTAACTTGGGGCTACCAAATTATATATGATGTGATTCCTACACAGTGACTCAATAACCCAATTGATTGGCACTTGGTCTACTTCTTCCAGAGATAACTGAATTCTTGCTATACTCACAAGGAGTATACGTCCCCAGAAAGAGTCATTGTTGGAGCATTAATTTTTCCATTTAGAAGCATCAAATTTACCTATTGGCATTAATGTTTCGAAGGAAAAAGTGTATTGAAGAGGTCCAAATATGAGATCACCTTGGAGACATTCAGAAGGAACCTTTTTCGCTATTTTACAGGTCATAAAGTTGACAGCTACGAAATGGAAAAATTTGCTATTTCGCGAGAGCATAAAACAAAGTAGAGAAACAAATAAATTTCGTGAATGACACTTGTGGGGTAAGTGAAATAGTGATTTTTCTCTATTTCGTGAAGGAATTTTTAATAGGCTACAAAATGGAAAAAACTAAGCATTACATAGAAAGGTGGCCAAATTAATTTTTAGAGTACACTAGCAGATTTCCCACATTTGAAATGTCTCAAGAATTGAGTGGGTGTCATTTATGAACGGGATAAAATAGTCTTATTGAGATTTCCAAGAAAATAAAGATAAATCAAAGATACGAAGTTGAAAGAATGGTTCTCATTAATTGAAGTGATTTTAGAGAAAATGAAGGATCTGATTAAAGATATTGAAATGCATACGAGAGGTTGTGTTGCATTTCTGATTAACCTTAGGGTTAAGTGAAAGATATAAAAATTGGTAATCAAAGTTGTGTACATTTGGATTTGAAAGGATGGACAAGACAAGATAGTCATTCCCTAGGGAATATATGATGCAAATAAATTAAATTTGAATGTGTGAGGACAACTGATCATGCTTGCATTTAATTAAGAAATGGAATTACGTGTTTCGGAAGGTGGTAAACTCCTTAAAATATTTTTATAAGTGGGGAAAGACCGACATAAGTACAACAGATTCAAATTTCAAGCTAGAGTATGGGTTTACCAACGGTTTTCAATCCTTGGAATGAAAATCTATAGCAAGTGATCCAACCCAATCTGATAAGGATAGAGGAGGATCAACTAGATTTGCTTAACATCCTAATGAAAATAGCCTGGAACAAGGACTAGTTGTTAGAAACACTGAGAGGGGGGGTGAATCAGTGTTTATCTATTAATTATATTTCAGCCAATTAAACATGAAACAAATATGCATTCAAGAATCTTAACACAAGAACACATAACACATGATATGATTA
>MU225791.1:5369492-5379817 GCA_018584345.1 Thuja plicata | reverse complement strand
CCTCTTGTTTCTGAGTTTTGGATCTGCAAAACCTTGTGATATGTCCAGCCTTTCCACATGTGTGACAAATGATAGGAGGTCTGATGTTCTTTCTCATCATGTTGCATTGCTTTGTTGTGTGTCCATTATAGTTGCATATCTAACATGTAATGTTCTTTAAATTTCTTGAGAGTTGATTTCTTTGATTGTTTTGATTCATACTTCTGTGATTCTGTTGATGTTGATTCTTATGACTTGTTCTGCAATGTACAGCCCTATGACCAAACTTGTTACAGGAGTAACAATAACCTTTAAAAGGTCTTACCTCTTTGCAATCTTTTTCCAAATGCCCATGTTTATTGCATGCATAACAAGTTTTGTTAACTTGCTTGATTTCCCTTTTAGGTGGTTTAGATATAACCTCAGTAGTATCTTCAACTTTCTTAGCTTCTGAAGATGCTTCAAGTGTTTTTTCTTTCTCTTGTGATGATTTGATTTCATCTTGTGCTATACTTAATCCAATACCAGTAGTGTTCCCTTTTTTTCTTTGCGCATTGAGCTGGGATTGAATCAAATCAGAACTTGTGTGGAGTTTATCAATCTTATTCTTTGCTTCTGTTAATTCAGATTCCAACTTCTTCTTCATTTTTTCCAATTCCAAGACTTTCATGTTTTCCTGCAAAAGTTCATCTTCCAATTGTTTTCTTTATTTGATCTTGTCTTCAACGATGTTATGGCTATCTGTAAGTTGTTCCTCCAGATCTTCAAGTTTATCCTTTAGAGATTTATTCTCTTCATTAAGTTTTTTGACCATTTGTCCTAGATCACTTGTAAAACAATCTTTCAAATCTTTTCTTAGCTTTTTAATAAGTATTTGAGAGTCATAATTTTTCAATCTTAGTTCTTCATTTTCCTTCTCAGATCTGTCAAGATCTTCAAGAGCTGCTTCAAGATTCTTTTTCAAATGTTTTGCTTTAGTTGAGTCCATGATCTCCTCAAGTGGTTAAACTTTCTTTCAGAGGACCAGGGCTCTGATACCAATTGTTAGAAACACTGAGAGGGGGGGTGAATCAGTGTTTATCTATTAATTATATTTCAGCCAATTAAACATGAAAAAAATATGCATTCAAGAATCTTAACACAAGAACACATAACATATGATATGATTATGGATAACCTTGATCAGAGAAAAACTCCGGTGGGGATTAGTACCCACAAAATATTGTACTAGGTATAATGAACCTGTTAAAGTTCCTTTGCCCTGTTAGAAGCAGTCTTTACAATTTGAGTACAATGACCTAGTTAAAGGTCGGACCCTGTTAGGATTCTTTTACAAAACCCCATTAGGGGTGTATGGCTCACTGCCCAAATAATATGAAGGCTACAACCCTCTGAATGTTGATATGCACTATATCAAAAATGAACTGTTGTAGTGACACTGTTGTCTGATCAGTTTCATGTATGCGTGGATGCTCTTACTTCTTCAAAGAGCTATATCATCTTCTGAATTCATTATATTGTCCCTCTATAACTTCTTCTTACATAATAATCGATGCTTGTAACATATCTTTACATTACATACTTATATCTTCAAATCTGAATAGGTGCGACCCAAAACAAATCATTAGTCGGCCCTAAAACAAAAATACATAACGCTTTCGAACAAGTCAGCCCAAGCGTGTTTACTATAACATTAATTACATTATTACAAACTTATAACTAAAGGCGCTTAGCCATTACATTATAAAATCATACACGCTGATCAAAAATGTAGTCGGCTTCCATGCTCTATTTCCTGGACTGCGGGTCTACTAATCTGTCTATAACTTTTTTGTACTAATGTTCCGTACTCTGTGCATTTGGATTTAGCATGTATATACACCATAGAGTATATATCTAAGCACGCATGTTCTGGTGTGATCTCTAACACGTGCGTTGATGTGCTGATCTTTGTATCTCTTCATCTGTCCTATTTTCTGTACTTAGTCATTTTATCTTCTAAGTTATCTTTGACAGAAACTTAGTATGACTTTGTTGCCATGATTGACAACACAAAATAAGTCATGCTTCCTTAGGAAGTGAACTTGCCAACACTAGTTATGCAGCCTATGAGAGTGACATGTACAAGTTAGAAGCGGAGAAGGATCAAGCAGAGTTTCACGACCTTGCATGGGAAATACAAATGAATGACAATGGCTCTGTCGATGATGATCTTGATGATGAAGTATTGGACATGCTTGTGATACTTCAATTAAATGGAGTTAATTTTATGTGAATTAGGTATAAATATTTTGATTACTAATTAAAATAGGGTTTTAGTCTAGAATAGATATTTTGTAATGGTTCTTAGCTTGTTGCATCCCTTCGTATTATATAAAAAGGATACCAAGACCATGTAGAAAATATAAGATAAAAAAAATATAAGATAAGAAAAAGGAGGAAGATGGTATTGTTGGAAGATAGCATGAATGGTGACTGCAACTAAGATGTAAATCAATTGTATTCACTTTTTTTATTAATACAAATAAAAATTGTTTCTTGTCCAAGATTGAAGAAGTAAGTTCATTGTTTTTTATTGGATTGGTCCTTTGCATTTTCAGTTACACAGAGTTTTCTCTTTACTGTTAGATGTCAGAAAATTGAGGTTTTTAATATTATTTTTTGAGTATCAAGGGTTGTACACGAAGCTCTCATCTATACAAATCCTTGTCTAATTGGTTTCCTACCAAGGAAATAAAATTCATTTATACTAAACCAAATATTATTATCAATTCATCCTTGATGTCATAGGGGAGAGAATCTAAAATTGAATTGCAGAGTGTACATGAGGGTTCAAACAAAGCTTGACTACATTCCACCCAATTAGTTGGATAAGGGATTGGCCTGTGTATCTCCTCAAATAAGGATTTTTACAGTTGTATGAGCATTGAAGTTCTTTCATTTCATCCTTGTGAAATATAGCTTTCATTTCATCCTTGTGAAATATATTATCTCATACCCAAAGAATTTTTCTTATACACAAATACAAATTCAATTAGAAAGCATTCATAAGAATTCATAATATTCATATACTAAATAAGAATCAAATATTCTTATTCTGATTAGACTTAGGGAACATTTTCCATCCTGAGAAATCAAGAAAGTTTAAATTTGCTATAGAAAAACACCTTTGTGTTTGGGGTGACGGCTTACCCACCTAGGTTTAGCGAAGCCTAAAGTGCGGGGTAATTATATTGTTCATGTTCATTGGACAACACGTATTGAATCAATCTAGGAGAATTGGCAAAAGCTCTTGGATTTCCAATGTGCGGTTTTGGGAACCAACACAGCTTCCACCCATTTTCAAAAATAATTCGTTGTTGTTAAGATGTAGGTGTGTCCTACACTTGAGGGGGAGTAAGTGGCCTGATGAAATCTAGACCCCATTTCTTGAATGGTTCTTCAATACGACAAGCCTCAGGGTTAATGCTACAAGTTGAGGTTTACCAGTAAACATTTTAGAATTCTTACACTTGCTACCCAATTGTATCCATCACTAAGCATCTCAGGCTAGTTATAGCAGTTTCTAAGGATTTTGAAAGTCGTTACCGTAGAATAAAAATGCCCACCATAGGCTTCATCATGAAAGGATTTAAGGAGTTTTTGTTCCTGCTCCTTGTCAACACACCTTGGGAATGTCCCATCTAAGCTCTTCTTGTATAGGATGTCCTTCCAAATAACATACTTGGTTTCCTTCAACTTTAGATTCCTCCTTTTCCTTGTTGTCAGATGGTCTGGACAATCTCCATAAGTCAATTAATATGCTACATCTGAGAACCTTGGATTTTGTAGGACCACAAGTAGGACTGCAAAAGTCTTCTTCTTGCTATTCTTTATTTTCGTGATCAATTTACATATACTTTGACCCTGAACTAACTTGGTTGGTCGAATATCTAAATCATATTCATGTATTCTAGTCACTTGTGTTTCTCTATTAATCATACCTACTTCTTGTTGGGTTAACATGCTTTTGATAACCGAATCAGGTACATAAACTATTGAATGGGAATGCAAAATATAGTACCTAAATTATTTGACAACCTTCACGACTGTGAAAGCTTGTTTTTCAGTAAGAGATTACCTAAGTGCATGCTTCTTCAAAGGGATACTCATGAAAGCAGTAGGGGCTTCAACGTTTGATTCATCTTTCTGTAAAAGAATGCCTGACAGGGTTTGCTCTGAAGAATAGTAGTAGATGATAAAATCCTTTTTAAAATCAGAATTAATTAGAGTGGGAGCTTGGACAATTGCATCTTTAATGTCTTTGAATGCCTCCTTTGCATCTTTTCTCCACTTAAATGCCCGCTTCTCACTCATCGTCCCTACTAAATGTTTAGTTGTTTCAGCAAAGTCAAGGACAAATCTTCTTAAGAAGTTGATCTGCCCAAAAACATATTTAATTCCACTTCGAATGGAAGGAAGGCTTAATTATTGAATTTTTTTCACCCGCTGAGGATCTATTTTAATGTCATCATTAGAAACTAGGTGCCCGAGCAGTTTTCCTTCTGTAACAGAAAATGTTGACTTCTTTGGATTCAAAGAAATTATGTGATCTCTACAACATTGAAGCACAACTTCCAAATATTTAAGATGATTCTTCCTCTTCTCAAAAAATACAGTTAAATAATCCAATTAGATAACAATTATTCTATCTTTCAGGTCTCTTAATGAGGAATTCATTGCTCTTTGAAATGTGGCTCCAACATTGATCAGCCCAAAAGGCATCCAATCATAGGCAAAGGTCCCTCATGGTGTTATGAAAGTCATCTTATGTTGGTCCTCTTTACCCACGCTTACCTGGTCATATCCAAATAATTCATATAGCATTGGCATCATCTCAAACCCTACTACTGTCTGCAATACGTGATCCATCACTGGCAGAGCATAGTTATCCTTTAAAGTGGCCTGATTTGGGTTCCTAAAATCTACACATATCCTTATTTCACCATTTTTCTTTCATAAAAGTACAATATTAGCTATCCAAGTAGAATGATGAATGGGATATGTGATTCTGGCCTTCAACATTTTCTCTACTTCCTTGTAGATGGCTTCATACCTTTGGGTTATAGTTCCTCAACTTTTTCCTAAAAGGGGGCGCATTCGGTTTAAAGGGGATGCAATGCTAGAACTATCGATTCTTGAAATCCTTCAAATCATTATAATTCCAAGCAAAGACATCCTTGAATTATTTCAAGAGTTCACATAGTCTGTGTTTCTCTTTTGGAGTACAATTCTTTCCAACTAATATCCATTTAGGTTTTTTCTTGCTTCCTATATTGTATTTTTCACATTCTCCCTGGTCACCAAAGTTTTGAGTATTCTTTCTTATAACACTTTCATCTCTGCGAGTAAAAATTTTCTCCAAGATGACTAGACCTTTTGGGATTTGATTCCCCCTTTATTTGAATCACATTCTTATCTGCTTCAATCCCAAGGTCAAGACAAAACTCCTTGCAAGTGGCTTCTGACCCTTCAAAATATGAACCTGCAAATGACTGAGAATTATCTAGAAAATTTCCGATCTGACGATCACCTTCAAAAACTTTCCAATGTTCAACGTTGTCTAGAATACTAGGCCTATAGATCGCCTCTATTCTATAAGTATCTTCCTTGAAGTCAAATGAGGTAGTAAGAGAGAAGTTGAGACAGCCAAAGAATCTTCTCTAGATTTATGGTCCATGGGGACAACTTCTATAGAAAAAGCATCAAAGTATTCCAACTCATCCCATACTCTATTCCTATAGTGTTTTAATCTCTTGTTTTTGTGTTGAAGACATTTCTTACTTGTTTCCCATTTAATTATGTGTCTCCCTTCACCTTGAGTATCTTCACACCTTTTCCCTTGGCTTCTTGTAGCCCAAGTAACAGAACCTCATACTCTGCAGTATTGTTGGTATTCTTGAAATCAAGCATGAAAGAAAAAGGAAATTTATCCCCTTGTAGAGAAATTAAAACCAATCCTGCCCCAGAGCTTTTTTTCAAACAACTTCCATCAAACTCCATGACCCAAGGGTCGTCTTCTTTAGTCAATGTCGCAATTGGTCCTTCTACCTTCTCAAAAAAGAACAGATAATTTCCAAATTTAGATTCTTCATACAATATATGAGCTTATGGATTATCAGAAGGAAAGACCGTGAACTTTCTTTTAGCTTCTGGTTCTAAATTAACCCTATGTTTCCCAATCATAATTATGGCCTCTAACCAATCCATTTTAATCTCTCCACCCAAATCCTTGCAAAATATTATGCTCAACAACATACCATAGCTTGTGGGAATGTCTGCTACCAGGATGGTTAAATTAAATCTTTTATCTGGGTAGGTTGCTAACACATCTTGTGCATCTTTAACCTGCCCAAGAAAAGATATTTGTTTATAGTCCATGGAAAATCATTTACCAAAGGTCCTTGTTAGATTCAAGCCTAAATCCTTAGCTACCAAAGAAGGCATAATGTTATCTGAGCCTCCTAAGTCAATTATGAAATTACTCAATTTATGTTCATTTAGGAGCAAGGATATACCTAATGGCTTTGGCTTCTTCTCATAAGACTCTGAGGGATCACAAAAGGTGTTAACGGTTGGTTTTGGTTCAAGTTCAAACATCTCAGGTTGGGAGGCTAACAGTTCATCGACTGAAGGTTCGCTATTTGCAAATTGTTGGCTATTAGACTTCTCCCAGGTCTGTTCACCTCTAACTTATATGATCAATTTATATAACTCTTTTGGGTTAAGTCTTAGGTACTCTGTAGGAGAAAATTGAATCTTAGAAGACTTACTGATATGCAATATTTGAACTTTCAGACCTTTTGATCTAACAACTGGATTTTTAACAAAGGACTCCTTACCTTTGACAAGGGTGTGAGAAGAGGTTGCACTAGATGAGAATTTGGAACTTGTATGGTTCCTAGTAAGCACAACACAAGAGGGGTCTTCAAGAGAGACCAAAATATCACCGCCTCTTTCTGAGTATGACTCATATTCGAGGAAATGAATAAAAGAGTCGTTAGACCGCTCTAAATTCCTCTCTTCTTCTGTCATTTCTCCCAACATGTCTTTGTTAACTTCCATCTTAATGTGTCTTATCATGTCTGGACAGGTTTCTCCATCATGACCAATGGTAAGGTGAAAATCACACATAACCCTATTGTCGTGGGATGCTTCAATAGCTAATCTCTACTGTGTGGATGGAAGTTTCAATGTCTTTCTAGGATTCTACTGATTGAACTGCATCCTACCAATATCTTGATAAGGTTGTTAATAGGAGGTACTTTCCTTCGGCATCTGTCTCTTCAAAGTAATCATATCATTTACCAGTCTTTGAACCATTGGGTCAAAAGAGGTAGAAGATTGTACATTTTGTGTTTGAACCTCTTTTTGCCATTTTTTCGTCGTAATTAGATCATCTTCTAGCTCAATTTCCATGGCTTGAGCTGCTGCTAAATTATCCACTCTTGCTCTTCTAAGATGAAAACTGACATTAGGTGGCATTGAATTTAGGAAGAAACCTTTCTGGTTTTTAGTTGTTGGTCATTTAGCGGCTGGGATTTTATGAACTATCTTATTGAACTTTGCCACATACTCCCTCATTGGTTCATGTATCTCCTTCAATTGAACCAATAATGTATATATTTTTCATCTACACTCTTGAACCTATCCTTGAATGCAGTTTTTATATTGTCCCAATTGGCGATAGAGCCAATGAGTAGATGGTAAAACCAATATGTTGTTGCATCAGTAAAAGTCAGTAAAAAGAGCCTAACAGATACGTCTTCATGTTGAATTTTTAACACTCCACATGCCACATTGAAAGCATTCAAGTGCTCATCTGTTGAGATTTTTCCATCAGCACTAAATTCAGGCAAGAATTTCCTTGCTCCTTTAGGCAATTCATTAAGGTTATCCCCTAGGTTCAAGGGTCCTATTGTTTCTCCCCAAGGTTGGGCCATTGTAGGTGGACAAGGTGGAAGATTTATAATGATAGGTAAAACAATATCGTGCAAAGTTAAATCTTGGCAAGTGGGGGATGCGAAAGTTCAAGGGAGTCAAATTTCTTAATTCTTCAAACAAAAGGATATGTCACCCCTTCTCTTCTTTATGATTGTGTGTATGGCCTAGACTCCTATTTTTTAGATCAAAACCCAAGGATTCTATTGGTTTCTAGTTTTTTCACAATTAGGGACTTGATTTCTAATCTGATTTTCAGCTTCCCTTCTCCTTTTCCTATTCAACAAGAATCTTAGATTTGCAGCTAAATCTTCTTCTCACTCCAATACAAAACTTGTTCTCCTATAATCTTCAGAATTCCTTCTGGTTCACCAAGCTATGGTGTTCAAATGACTAATTATATCTTATTGGTCATCTTCGAAACAAGGATTTGGTTGAAGATCAGGAAAGATACCTTCATGTGGCAGTACCATTGTTCTTCATTGAATTGGTAACTGGTTTTTTTTAAATATGTTTTCTCGATTCCCTAACAGAGTCACCAAGATCCATTGGCTAATAGATTTTTCCTTCAATAAATGATGTATCTATTTGACTCTAACCCTTCCTTTAAAGGCACAAATCTATTAACAATAGTTGGGTAAATGATAATTTATTTTCCCTTTTAATTTTGAAAGGTACAGCTCCCTTTTCAGATATTCTAATAAATGATTCTCAAACTAACACACATGCATGCCTTTAACCAGAGCAAAGCCTGGGAGTTGTTATTATATTCAGATCGCTATAAAATGACCATAATTGCAAGAGACATATCATTGGTGATATTATTGACCTCAAAAAATAATATTATTATCGTAATTAATATCGACTGCTGAAGACAGTATAGTTATTATGGGATCATCACCAATTGGAAAGACACATACTCAGCAATATTAGTTTGTCTGGTTTCATATACTATGTGATTCATGAACACCGGCGAAATATATGAGGAGGCGGGACTATTATGGCCTGAGAATATTGATGAAGCCAGTGGAGATTATCATCGGGGAAACACTAAAGCTACGATGTATTTATCAATCTTCCAGGAGTATCGTTTATGTGGAGTTTTTGTATGATATTACATTTTTCATTGATTATTATTTAAATACTATACTCAACTTAATTCCTTGGCCACAAAAAATTATGAATACTAATTCGGCAACACCATGAAATGGGATATATTGGTGTTGAGTGAGAGAATAAGAAGAGCTTTCAATATGCATACCTGAAGCGGTGCATGTCCAAGTCAGCATAGAAAGAAACATAAGCACAAGCAAGATACGATAATCAATGATACAAAATTGAATTCTTCACCTCCATTGTACGCCAGCATATTAGACGACTGTGTTTTGTGGAAAGCCACGTCAACATATAATACAATAATTAACGAGTTGTGGGAAAGCCCAATGAATAAGAGAAGCCAAACTTAATGTCTCCTCGGTCGATGATAAGAATAAAATATTAATAATTTGGGTCCGGCATTTAAACTCAGAGTTGCTCAATAATTTGAATCTGAAATAAGAATATGGATTCTAGGGGAATCTTATTGGCGATTCATTCTTGGCATTAACAAAAGTATTCTATGAATTGATCGACCTAGAGTTTTATTGAAATTGTTGTTGTAATATTGTAATTGCAAATTCTGAAGTGAAGGCTATCAGATAAGTAACAATATGTACTCAGATCTATGATAATACAAATCACCTATTTTTGGATTATCGCCATTACAAGGGTACTATATCAGAAAATAAATAAATAAATAAATACCAAGGTCTTTGATTCTTTACATACCATTCAACACCCATTATATTTCATGATACGAATCACTGGAATATAATTGAAGGTGATGGAAGGGATTGGTTGATATATAGTCATTCCAAACAGTCAGCGCTTGGGCAACGAATAAGGAAGGAGCTATCTCAATTTATTCACCCATACTTGAATCTATGGATGGAGCTTCATTGAATGGGAAAGATAATATAATAGGTATTGAGGGCATACATATAATATCATGATGTCTTAATTCCCATTGGTTATTCCTTGAAAGACTGAAATTGAGCTTGAGTATTGGGGTGGAAATCATGATAAGTATTGAAGAGACAATGGGCACAAGTAATACTTATTTTTATTATGAGGGTATTAAAACTGAACAAAAGCTTCACTCAGTTTGCAGTTTATCACCAGATGTTCTTTTGCAGTTTGTTGTTATCACTAGATACATTTTAAAGAATTCTGCAAATCTGTTGGGATTCAAATAGGGAAATTCAAATATATATCTTCCTAACTACTACGGAATCTTCCTTTCACTCATTTACGGGACTCATAGGCAT
>MU225791.1:5326411-5354161 GCA_018584345.1 Thuja plicata | reverse complement strand
TCATATATATATATATATATATATATATATATATATATTAGTTATTAATAAATGATATGTACAATGAACAGTCACTTCATTTAGTATCAACAGCCACATCTCTCTATAATGAATAGTCACAACTATTTATTATAAATTCTATATATAAATACAAATATAGTTTTGTAGAATCAATCAATCACAAAGGCAATTGCATTCTACTACATATTAGTTTATACATTATCTTTAGATCTACATTTCTTAACAATTTTCAACTAACCCCGGAGAAGAGTTTAGAAATAAGTTTTAGAATTAATTTAAAATTGGCTAGGCAGAAATTGTCCTTCACATTTTTAAAAGAAACACATTAAATGGTAGTGGGTGAGCTCGAGTTTGCGGACTGGTTGTGATCTACAAGTGTGCCACGTGTCGCCTTCCACTCCTTGTAAGCAGACATGGATTCTTGAATTCCCTGAAAATTGGGAATCTTGATAAGTATAATTCGCTGCTTCCAAGTCTCCTTTTCCCATTTGATTTTTTCTACTTTGTATGCATGCTTTCGAAACTGATCAACACATAGGTAGAGCAGGGAATCAACTCTCGCCACCTTTGAAGACTCTAGTTGATGGATTTTTCCATTTCTTCACTTGCTCCATTCATTTTATGAATTCCCTGATGATTGTGATGACATTAATTTTCCATTAGTATGCAAAGAACACTTTCGATAAGCATACACAGACAGATAGAACAAAGAGCTAACCAAAAATCAGATATAACGGATCACCGAAAATGGCTAAGTACAAAGAGAACCGACGACACAATTTTGTGTGTAACCCAAAATTGCAAAGTGGAAAGGATTAAGAGGAACCCGACAAACAAGTCATAGTGCAAACCGAGAGACAGTCAAAGAGAAAACCGAAAGAACAATTCAAGCAAGGAACCCGAAAGACAGTCAACTGACTTCAGAGCATAACCGATCGTCAGAAACTGAAAGTCAGTTGAAGCCCGCAAAGAGTGGATCTGACTGCCACATCAGATAAAACAGTGTTGTTCTATTTATAGAATCTTGATTTGTTTTTAAAACCATTTCTTTAGGGACAAGAAACATGAATGTAAGTGCTTTAATCATTCTAACTGATTTAAAACACATAGAGTAGGAGATCAAGGTAGAAAGTTGTAAACCTGGTCTTAGAGTTAACATTGTTTTTCGTGAAACTTGATGAGGTAAATCCATCTTATAAATAGATAATGCAATCATTCATTATACATGTGTGAATATAGAAGAGAGGATGAATGAAGCATACGAGCACATCTATGGATTAGATTGAAAATTTCAAGAACCAGAACAGCAAAAGGTTAATTTGGTTATCAAGAACCAAGAATAGAGGCTACTGAGAATCAGAGGTATTATTCAATCACATTAGGTGATAATCTTATTCATGTAATCTTAAATGGATCTGTATCAGCAATAGGAGATTGCATATACCATGTCAAATTGTAATTTGCTATCATTCTAACAAGTGAAGAAAAGTGTAAAAATCCTTTCAAGGAAGGTGGATTTAACAGTCCAACTATAAATCTCTTAACCGAGTGCACACTTAATAGTGTAGCAAAAGATCTTAACAGAGTAGACTTTAACAGATCTCCACAGATACTCTTAACAGGGTAGATCATCGAAAGTGATCAAATTGTAAGCCTTAACCGGCCCCTTCCAATCTGTAGATAGTGAAGATTTTGTGGGTGTCATCCCCACCGCAGTTTTTACTTTCTAACAGGAGTTTTTTTCAATATCATATCTTGTGTTATGTGTCAATTACTTTCATGAATATTCACATGTATGTTAAGTTTATGAATTGATATATCTTACATCAAGATAGTATAGATCAGATAATTGGATAAACAATTGATTACACAAAGGTTAATTGATTAAAGGATACAAAATTTTTAGAGGTATTGATTCACCCCTCCCCTCTCAGTACATATATCCCATTAATCCCAACAATTGGTATCAGAGCTACGTCTCTTCTTTGGAAAAGCTTAAAGGCTTAAGAGAAAGGATCATAAAATGGAGAAGTACATACTTGACAAGAGTATTGAAAATAAGAAGCTAGAAATTCAGATGTTTTATGAGCAGTATAAAGAAACTAGAATCAATATGAGATAGTTGTTAGATGGAAGAAAGATTATGGCATCTCTCTATAATGAGACAGATTATCATGAGGAAGAGATACTAGACTTCTTTTAGTCTTTAGGATAAACTACAAGCAAAGCATCAGACACATCAGAAGAAATCATCACAAGCTTAACTGAAATCAATCAACATCTGTCCGGACAAGTGAAATCTTTGCAAATCGGTTAAGAGACACAGATGGTAAGAATGATCGATGTCATGAACAATGCTAGACAGGCTGAGAAAGAAAGAACACTAGCTATTGATGATAGATGGAAGATTACAGAAAATCTACAAGAGAAAGAGTTTGAAATTCAAAGATTTACAGAGCATCACAATGAGATTATAAATCAGATTATTCTTATGAGTCAAGAGGCAAACAGAATAAATGTTGAACTCATTGAAAGAATAGAAGTTATCGGTGAGCTAAGGCATGAGAATGAAAAGTTGAAACATGAAATAAGAATTCAGCGGCAGCATAATGAAATTATCAAGAAAGCTGAAGAAAGCAATAAAAGAATGGATGATTTTCTTGAAGGACAACGAAGAGTCAACAACAACACCGGTCTAGGCTTTACCGAGAATGAAGAATCATCAAATCAAGTTGATCCAAAGAATTTCTATGCAAATCCAAGACCAAGAAAGCTAACATGCAATCACTATGGAAAGCAAGGCCACACATCAAATGTATGCAGAGGCAAAATGAAAGGTATTCCTAAATCTACATCTTCATTCATAAGATTTTGCTATAAATGTAACAAGAAAGGACATAAAGCATATGAATGTAAGTCTGATATGAAACAACCAAAGAAGGAAACCTACATGGACAAATATTGTCCTACATGCAAAATGAATGGGAACACAACTCTTGAATGCTACAAAAAGAAAAGGCAAGCATGGAAGCCTAACGGTCAAGAAACTCCCTATCAACCAAAAAGAGTCGGTAACCAGTATGTATGGGATTACAACACTTGGACAAATTGTACAGCATGTGGAAGATTTGGTCACATTGCTGCAAATTGTATGAGACAGTGGACAAGAAAGTCTAGAGGCTAGACTAACCCCGGAATGGCATGCTTACACTGTCATCTCAAGAAAGTCTGCAAAGACCGAATGACAGAGACTAGCACATATCCCAATGAAAGTACCATTGAAGACATCTGAAGTGCAAGAGACAAAATGTGGAGAAAAGCTTCAAACAATGATGAAGTTGGACCAAGCAATGCAAATGGTGACACCCCATCTAATGGATCTGGTGACATCACCACCCCCACCTAAGCAGAACAAGTAAGTATGGAACTACAGTACCCCAAGTTATTATTTTACATCAGTTCCGTAATATGTTGATAAAATGTCAAATTAGCATAAGTAAAGATGCGTCATGGTATTATTTGTTAAAATCTGTTATAAATACTCTATCAGGCATACATACCAAAATCCATCGGTATACGCTCAAAGCTGAAACTGCCTACACTTACCGAGAAGCGTCGGTTAACATGTAAAAGAAAATTTGCTAGTGTAAACCAAGCCTCGTCTATAACCAAGCAAAGTGAACAAGTTGTCTACAACACCGAAACCCGTCGGTAAAAGCGAAGAGTTAAACGACCGCCCTGAAACGTCATGTTGTCACCGAAGGGAAGTAAATGTCTTAACCGATGAACTTCGTCTTCGCACACCGAAGAGTAGGTAAGCATTAATGACTCACCTTTTAGGGAAAAAAACTATAAAAGGGCGACGGAAGGGTCTCATTGTTCACCACGACCAGAGCAGAGCGACAAGAGCGATTTTTGTGCAAATAGCGACAGGATCACAAAGCGACATCAACTCAACCATTAGCACTCCAAAGCATATCAGAACTCACTACTGGTGTAAACAGTAAGTTCTACAATAACTGAAAACTTTGTTTCTCGCATTTCTCAGAAAGCCCTAAATCTGAAAAATGGCCACAACTTCAAGAACCGTCAAATCGAAGAACACCAAGAACGATGAGTTTAAGCTCATCAGGAATTTTGCATGTGAGGAACCACTCTACAAGATTCACCCTGAGTTTGCCTCACAACCCGACAATGCTAGAGCATTCTCGCGAATACCAGCTAGGGTTTTGCTCGTCGAAGACATTCGAGCTTACATCCACTGCAAGATTGCAAAAATAGGTGATTTGGAGGTAGAACAAGCTTATAAGAAGCTATGCAATCAAGATGGATCATTAAAAGAACATAAACACATACAGGTAAAAGGGCTCACTAATGCCCTAATGTTTCCAAAGACATTCAAAATCGAGTGGATTCGGTTAGTACTGAGCTGAATGTATAATCACAAGCTATGGCTTGATGAACCGAAGATGATAACCCGAGATGTTATCCATGCAGTCACCAGTTACCCTGTAACCGAAAAGGTAAAAGCATTAAAGCACCCACCCAAGGCTGAAATTGAAAAGAACACAGGAGCCAAATGGGACGGCAGAGGATTGAAGGCATCAACTATTACCGATGATGAGATGAAATTTGGAGCATGTCTCCTAGGCTACAAATTCTTCCAAGCCAGCAGGATGAACAACATAGCATCCGGTGCAGTAGACACAGCATACAAGATTGTGAAGAAGGGAACTCAGTTAGATTTATCTGAACTTCTACTGAACCAGTTAGAAGAGAATTTGAAGACTATAAGGAATGCAAAGACAAACACATGTAAGTCTAGTTCACTTATCATGTGCATTTTCTTCTACTTTCAAGAAACATTTCCATCAGTAGATGTCAAATGGGATACCACAAAACCGGTCACCATGCAAATCAGCGAATACATAACCTCACTGGGAGACAATTTTTAAATAGTCATGGATGAATACTTTATTGTATTCAAAGACCGAATGCAGAAGAGGGTAAGGATCCCTAAGCAACTCATTGAGAAATTTAAAGATGAAACCTGTTTAATGGTTGACACCGACCACACTTATATCAAGCCTGATGTACCAAGGACAGCATAGCTACAACATTAGAATATGAGATAAATATTGATCAAGCATCTAAAGCAATCAATGCATTAATAAATGAACCATTAGATAAGAAAAAACCTAAGTTTGGAACTTATGAGGAGGCCAAATCAAAAATAAAATATGGCCTTTTTGTAAAGAAAATAGACAAAAAGAAGGACAAAATGGTCAAGAACCTAAAGAAAATACTGTCAAAAACAGAGGAAATCGAACAGGAAGAACAAGATGAACAGGAGGAAGAAACCGAAGGACAACTACCTATCGGTGAAGCTAAAGGAAAGAATGACTCCAAGGCCATAGAGTCAGATTCACCACCTCCTCCACCGGCAAAGAAGCCAAGAACAATAGATGCTTCTAGGACAAGAATCCAAACATCAAATGATTCAAGTCCTTCACCTTTGAAGAAAGGAAAAGTTAGAACATACAAGAGGAAATCGACCACACCGAAAAGAGGGCCAAACAAAAGAATAAGGAAGCTCATCAGAACAAGGGAAGACATTGAGGACACCAAGAAAGATGAAGGTGTAGAAGCAGAAAAGGTTAAAGCTCCATAAATCATTAATGAGGTATACAAATCTATTCCAAATTCAAGATCTATCACATATTATAAGATTAGAAGATGGTTATGACTGGATCCATAAGATCATAACAGAGTAGAAGATCCCATCATTGCAAAGATGTATAAATTCAAACATGTACCAATTCAATTTGAAGGTGGTATGGTACCAAAGGAACTCTTGGACAGACTATATGCTAGATGGTCATTTGCATTAAAGAATGAGAAAGAGATAAGAGAAAGATTACTTGTTTCTCTTATGCCAACTGAATCCAAGAAGGAAGAAATAGATGAAATGATGGAGAAACGTAAAAAGCAGTTCTCACCCAAATTGAGAGCCTACAAATTTCTTGAAGGGAGGCTTATAGAGCTTGAACAAGAAAGCCACAAGAAATGGAGTAAAATACTCAATAGACCAATTGAGGAAGCTATCCCCGAGAAAGACCTACAACAGAAAGTTGATAATAAGGCAACTCAAGAATAGATATTGATCAAAGATGCAGAAGATAACACGTCAGCTGAGTTAGACAAGGAAGAGGAAGACACATCCCGCAACAAAAATATGGATGTTGCAGATGAGACATGGCCAGACACAACCAAGGACAACATTGTGGATAACAAAATCATCGACGTAACCAATGATCCAACAGAAGAAGTAAAGAAATATGAAGATGTCAGTGTTACCAAGGACACAACCGATGAGCAGGACACAATATTTGATACTGCACAGGTGAACATTCCACGAAACATTCCAATATTAAAGAAAGCCATCAATATACTGCAATAAAAAGACAAGTCGCCAAACAAAGAGTCAAGCATTCCCAAGGATGCAGGGGAAGAGGGAAAGAAAGACAACACCGATGATCAGAAGGACATCGGAGATACTCACATTGTAACCGAAACTAACAAGGTTACAAAAGGAGATACAAATCAAATAGATGGAGACAAAACCGAGAAGAATGCACAGACAAAGACGGATGAAGCTAAGGACACCAATGAAGGAGGAAAACCCAAAGATGGCACTCCTGAGTGTACCAAAAATGTTGCTGCCGAAAATGTAAAGGTTAATGTGGAGACGTCTATAGAAAACCGACAAGCTAACACCAAAACAAAGCAGCAAAAAGAAGCACCACAAGTAACTTCATCAAGCACAATGGCCAAAGCCGAGAAACTGGCAATGGTACTACATTCAAGTGCAACTCAAAAGAAGAAGAAGAAATCCAAGAAGAATAAGTTGGAAGTCACTTTAGATGAAATCATTGAGATTCCCAAATGTGACCCAACCACACTTGATTATGGAGCATTGAAGGAATACAGTGAAATATGCCAGAGGAAAGCATTACAGGAGAAGCTAAAAAAGCAGCACCGAGACTCCATAGTACTAGAAACAACAAGGGACATCTTGCACCAAATTGTACTCGACGTTGATGTTGATCAAAATAAACCCATACTTGATCAACTAGCCACTCTCACCGAAGCGATTACAACACAAAACATTGATGCGAAGAAGGCAATAGAAGAGAGAGAAGAGCAGAAGTACCAGCAGAAACTTATTGAGAACAATAGCCAAGAAGTGGCAGTTAACAAGTTAAAGCTTTCAGAATTCATAACTGAATTGGACCCTATTATTGTTGAAGCTATTTCCTTGATTCAACAACTTAGCACACTAGAAAAGTTCACTAAGGAACATAGTGAAAACATAGCAAAGTTAGATTCAAATCTAGCTAATAGTGCTAAAAGCTTAACCGATGGAGATAATGCAATTAAGTTGCATTATGAAAAGATTGTTGAGATCAAATGGTTAAGGCAGGAACTATGGGAAGCAGAAACACAATTCAGGGAAGAAGTCATTGAGCTCCAAGCTCAACTTCTGCCAAATCTGACACTGCTTCAACAGCACATCAGTTCAGCAAGGCAACGGATAGCAACCCCCGAGATGTCTGTAACAGACAGCATCTACGATATGCATTCCAAGATCACACTCGAGCACATGGCTCTAGAGAACTTGAAATAACAATGGGAGAAGATGATGGAAGACATGAAGTCTGCACACTCTCACATTTTTTATAAGCCATAAGGTATAAACCTTTTCCCTTAATAACAAAAAAGTGGGAGAATGATATGGATATGTATTATACAGATGAGAAATATATGATATGTATAGATAGGCAGGCAACTATACAGTACTACCGAAAAAAAGGTGAAAATAATGATATACCGGCATATACATAGGGGGAGTCATGAAATGACTAAGGATTATATATGTTGTACCTACTTAACATTTTGTTAGTATTTTACACATCAATTTTTTATGCTAATGTCAAAGGGGGAGATTGATGACATTAATTTATCATTAGTATGCAAAGAACACTTTTGGTAAGCATACACCGAAAGATAGAACAAAGAGCTAACCGAAAATCAGATATAAGAGATCACTGAAAATGGCTAAGTACAAAGAGAACCGGCAACACAATTTTGTGTGTAACCCGAAATTGCAAAGTGGAAAGGATTAAGAGGAACCCGAAAAGAAAGTCATAGTGCAAACCGAGAGATGGTCAAAGAGAAAACCAAAAGAACAGTTCAAGCAAGGAACCCAAAAGATAGTCAACTAACTTCAAAGCATAACCGACCGTCAGAAACAGAAAGTCAGTTGAAGCCCGCAAAAAGTGGATCTGACTACCATGTCAGATAAAACAGTCTTGTTCTATTTATAGAATCTTGATTTGTTTTTAAAACCATTTATTTAGGGACAAGATACATGAATGTAAGTGTTTTAATCAGTCTAATTGATTTAAAACACATAGACTAGGAGATCAAGGTAGAAAGTTGTAAACCTGATCTTAGAGTTAACATTGTTTTTCGTGAAACTTTATGAGGTCAATCCATCTTATAAATAGATGATGCAATCATTCATTATACATGTGTGCATATAGAAGAGAGGATGAATGAAGCATACGAGCACATCTATGGATCAGATTGAAAGTTTCAAGAACCAGAATAGAAAAAGGTGAATTTGGTTATCAAGAACCAAGAACAAAGGCTACCGGGAATCAGAGGTATTATTCAATCACATTAGGTGATAATCGTATTCATGTAATCTTAAATGGATCTATATCAGCAATAGGATATTGCATATACCAGGTCAAATTGTAATTTTCTATCATTCTAACAAGTGAAGCAAAGTGTAAAAATCCTTTCAAGGAAGGTGGATTTAATAGTCCAACTATAAATCTCTTAACCGAGTGCACACTCGACAGTGTAGCAAAAGCTCTTAACAGAGTAGACTTTAACAGGTCTCCACAGATACTCTTGACAGGGTAGATCATCAGAAGTGATCAAATTGTAAGCCTTAACCGGCCCCTTCCAATCTGCAGATAGTGAAGATTTTGTGGGTGCCATCCCCACCACAGTTTAAACTTCCTGACAGGAGTTTTTTGTGATATCATATCTTGTGTTATGTTTCAATTACTTTCATGAATGTTTCTATGAATGTTCACATGTATGTTAATTTTATGAATTGATATATCTTACATCAAGATAGTATAGATTAGATGATTGGATAAACAATTGATTACACAAAGGTTAATTGATTAAAGGATACAAAAGTTTTAGAGGTATTGATTCACCCATCCCCTCTCAGTACACACTTCCCATTAATCCCAATAGATTGCATTCATATCATGTTCAACGGTGCCATCGTGCCAGACATACATAGCATCAATGCATTACAGATCATTTGACAGGCATTGGGTAAGATTCTGCAATTCTTTTTCCAATCTTGTAAATTCTCCCTGACCAGATTTAAACAATGAGTTCCTCCAGTCTACATTCTTTTTGCAAGAAAACAAGTCATCATCAATACTCTTTAGGGGCTTTTCAAATAATAATTTTGTAACCCCATACCTTTGAGCTTCATACATCTAAATGGAAACTGTTGTCCACATATTCTCCTCGGTCTCCCAAGAAAGGGCTTGCATTTTTTGTTCACCAATAAGTGTGGTAACATCATCATACACCCTTTTGGAATCAAGAATAAATTTGCTTCCATCCTGGACCACTCCTACCCACTCATCAAAAATCTTTGATATCACTCAGCCTCATTGAATCTGTTTCAATAATTTATGGCTTTCTGGAGAATTGGGGTTGAACGATTGAGGAGCTTGTGAGATAGGGTGTGGATTGGAGCTTCGTATGGCGTCGATGTATTCTGCCATGGCCCTTATTGTTTGCTTCAATTCACGTTTGACTTTTCCATCCTTCCAAGATCTAGTCAACATCCGCTTAGCGGAAACCTCAAAGTGATGGTTATCTGCATGTCTGTCTGCAACACCTAAGTCCACCTTTTCTACATTGTATTCTTTGGTTGTAGAGCTCGCAACCTCACCATTTGTCATTGGTTTGGCCACTTCAACCACCCAACTGCCCGTCACCAAATCAATGTCGACCATGGAAGTAGTCTTCAGCTTCTTGAGCTTTGGAGTTTTAACAGCATACTTGCTCACCATGTCCTCGAGAGTAAGGGAGACTTGTACCATATTGCGCTTTTTGTTAACCGGGGCTTCTAACCACCTCGAGGTACCATCAGATGAACTCTTAGTAAGAATAGGCTTGTTTGGATTCGGATTGATCAGCACCATTGAATCATCAAGGTCGGGGATATTATATGTTAATTAGTCTGTATCCATTTGTTGAGGACTTGTACATTGGTTACTCTTTTATTTTCCTTCTTCCTCGCCACAATCTAATTCAATCACCTCCTCACTGACCGGCTTCACCTTCTTGTTTGCCTTTGCTTTAGACTTGGTAACTCATGCAGATGAGCCAATAACAACAACACTTGTGGATTCTTTACCAAAGGCTAATCGTTTGGCTTTAGTTTTGGACTTACCTTATTGACTTAAAACTCTACAACCTCTGAGCAAGAAAATCCAACTTAACCTCCAATTTGTCTTCCTCTGATAATCAACTAACATCCTTTCATTCACCACATGGCTTTTTAATTGTTCACTAAAAGGAAAAATCTTGTAATTTAATTTCAAAATCCTTTTGTTTGTGGCAGATTAATATGACAAAACATTTTCTTTTCATTATGTAATCTCACCATACAATAATTACCATTGATTTTAGCAACTTAACATTTCATAATTACTAAAATGCTTCGAATATTCCCCTTTTCCGGCTAATCTTTTTTTTAAACTATCAACCATTTCCCTCTCCATACTGAACCATGTACCTTTTGAATCTAAAGAACTCGTTGAACCTTTGGGAAAAGTGGTTCAACGGGTTCAGAATCATTACATGTGTACATGTGTTCTAGGGATTAGAAATAATCATAATTGAGGTGACAGTGACTAACATAACAGACTGACAAGACATAACAATGTTTGAACTTTGAACCCATTAAACCTGATAAATCTTCGAAGAAAAGGTTTAATGAGTTCAAGCGGGTCAAGAGGTTTGACGGGTTCAAGAACGCATCCCAATGAACTTTAGCGATTTGCAAAAAATAAAAAAATAAAAGGGAGGGGCACTGAGTGAGCTATTGAACCAAATGAAGTTAGTGAACCGTGATGAACTTGATTTAAGGTTTAGACTTGAAGGTGAAATTCCCATTGGACGGTCTATGAAATTTTAATGGTTTAGCCTTGAAAAGAGGAGTATAAGTCATGACAACAACTCTATAGAGAGTAATACTCTAGTTTTTAAACGCTACAAATGCTACAAAGTAACAAATACACAAAGAGATTTTAAAACAAACACCAAAAGATACCAAGATTGGACATTGTCACCTAGACCAATGACAATAGAGAGTGAAATGGTTATGATTTTAATGCATGCCCTCAAAAATTGAGCTAAGAGACAATTAGGCCACAAATGCCAATGTGAAGCTTACAATAATGTCATTTGTAAAGTGTTTATGCATAAGAAACTTATAATAGAAGTAGAAATCTATAGGTAGTTACAGTAGCTCTTTTTTCTAGTGTAAAGAATAGATTCAAAATTTAGCTTGTATGGAAGTTGAAAACGCATGCAAGAGTGAACTAGTTGAGTTCACCCAGCAGATCTGACAATAGTACACACATATATTTAGTCATGGAAAGGTGGCCAACTCCATAAGAAATGACAAATGTATGGCTAAAGTATCAAAGGATGGGAGTGTGTCACACAAACAAAAATGTTTCATGATAATGCTAAAGAAAAACACTCAATTCATAAAACATACACACCTTATGTAAAAAAATATTTAGACAAAGAAACACGAAGCAACATTGGCACCAAGGAAAAGAAAAAACCTACAGTTACCTTAATTCAAAAAAAAAACATTGGCACCAAGGGAAAGAAGAAGACTAAAAATGAGGTCCCAAAAAAACTCTATGACAGTGGATGCTAAAAATGAGGTTAATTTGTATTGCCAAAATTGTGAGGTATGCAATTTTTGCATACATAAAGAAGCATTGCTTAGCATTAAGATGTGTCAATAACGTTAAATTCCACTAACTTGGTTGCTTGGTAACAACAAAAAGGTTGAGAATATTTCAACAAAAACCCTATGGTTTGAATTGAATTGAGGCGATTAAATTCTTCTTTTTGATTTAGGTAAAAACGGGTTTTGAAGGGGCCCCGAAACCCTGTACAAAGAAAAAACTTAAGATAATGCTTTATGAGTTCCCAACACACAACAAACCAGCTAGAACAAAAGGTCAGACCAGCCAAGAAACACCCAAGAAAACATTGTCAAAGATGAAACTATAAATAACAGCAGCTCAAGGTTAAAATCAACAACAAGATTATCCCTTAGACCCCTTCTTATGGGATCAAAGTGTCATATCAAAGAAGGCAAGGATCTCTTGAAAGATTTAACTTTAACCGTAATCCATTCTTCTTCCACTTTGGCAGCCTCATCCTACCAGCATAGGGATTCCATAACCAAATTCTCAGCATCCATTGAATTTCTAGCACCCAGCATAGGCTCGACCTAAAGAGTTCCAGATCCCGGAGCACTCCCAGCAGAAGAGGGAGAAGCAAGAGAACCTGCAGAGCCAGCAACAGCTAGCGTACCAGCAGGAAAATTGGAACCATCCAACAAAGAAGAGACAGTTCTAGCATAACCTGCAGCAATAGAAGCCCGCACAAGGACAGAATCAGCAAGGGGAGCGTCCACATATTCAACCCCATGACTAACACCAATAGCTTCCTCATGGGGCAAATCATTTCCCAGATCAGGCAGAGGGGAAGGCACGGGAGAATTTGAAGCTACAACCTGGGAAAAGATCCACTGGGAAGAACTCTTCACAACCGTGTAATGCTGAGAAGAGGCACCTTTCCACCACAATATAGAACGTATGGTTTTACCTAGACCACATTTGGCTGCAACATGACATGTTTGAAAGCATCTTCTGCACCTAAAAGGGATTCCTTCATAGTCCAAAGACTGAATCCAACTTCCCTTAGGAGAAACAGGCCTAATCTCTGCAGGCAAGCCCTTGGAAGCATCAATATCCACCAATATACGAGCATAAGTGGTGTGGAGAATGTCTGTAGATTCTACATCCACCATGAGGAAGTCTCACAAAGCCTCACCCACCTCCTCCAAAAGAGGATCCACCCAAAGATGAAGAGGGAGGTTTGGAAGCCTAACCCAAATAGGCATCTTATTAAAAGTATCAAATGAGGGATTGAAATCCTCATGTCATAGTTTAATCATCAACACGAAGTGATCATCCCAGCATAAAAAATGACCACAAAGGATACAATTTCTATCCTCCATAAAGTCAAATTTGGAAACGAAAAAACTTTTTTCCAAAGGGAAGATACGAACCTCACCAGAAATGATGGGTTCTCAAAATTTGGAAATCCAAGCATGAAGCTCAGGAAGGCTTGGCCAAAAACCCCTAAATCTGCAGATAGTGCCTGGTTGGAAAATATAGACAAAAAATGCTCAATTTTTTCCACAGTATCCTCACCCAAAGAGAGAGTAATGGGAGCAGTCACTAGGATAGGAGAAACCACCACAAAAGACTTCAATACAGCCCCATCCACAGGCTTCACGACACTCGTGAAGACTTGGGAGGCCCTTCGGAAACCCTAGAAGCAAGACCATTTGCCACTGAAGAAAGGGAGGGTAGAGACCCGTCCACGGCAGAAACCCTAGCCGCCGGAACATTATCCCCGCTGCCAAGAGACACACCACCATCGTTTGAAGTCGGGATGGAATCGCACGGGGCAGGAGCATGCAGATCAAACACTCCACATTGTGAGGGAATACAGACAGCGGAAGCATGAGCACAAGCACAAGCACGGGCACGCGAACAGAGAGCGAGAGCGGGAGCGGGAGGCATTCTCGCCAGCGGGTCAATTAAATTCTTCTTGAAAGACATTGTAAATTAAAATTTGTTGCAAAGTTGGCTAATGAGATTGTGATGGATATGGCTCCCATAAGCATAAATCGAGTAGTTTTTCATAATTATTATTTGTGTTATAGATTAGGGATTTTCTATTAAGAGGTGGAACATGTGGGTTAGCAAAATGACGAATATTTCATTGTATATGCTTGTCATAGTGGCATGAAGGCTCCACAAAGTCCTAATTTTTTGTGCAAAGATTTGTCTTTCTAATGCAGAAAATCAATGTCCATCATAACCCAAACAAATGATGGAATTTTTCAAGCAAGCTTTCTTTGTATCATTTAAAGGAGTAAGATTGTACTCCGCTTTGGGTTGCTTTCATATTGTAATGTGAACTAAGTTTCTTGTCGTTTGTTGAGGGGTACTTTTGCCCTCATATATCGAGTCTCTAAGCTTTCACAAGCTGCCTAACTTAGAGGTCCAAAAATAATT
This sequence comes from Thuja plicata, assembly GCA_018584345.1. Classification (NCBI taxonomy): domain Eukaryota; kingdom Viridiplantae; phylum Streptophyta; class Pinopsida; order Cupressales; family Cupressaceae; genus Thuja; species Thuja plicata. The sequence continues at coordinate 5,339,630 of MU225791.1, read as the reverse complement.
TTTATACCCTAACATGTTATGGATGGTAAAACAATCTTGATATTAGTATGTGCAAAGTAGAATGAAGCATCAATGTGTAAGCTTCAACTAACATGAAAACAATTACAAATGTTTTGTTGGGGTTTGCGGCAACTTTGTCAATATGCATAGATAGCGAATGTGAATTCGCCAAAACAATTTCTATCCATTAATATTAGCAATTTTATTACAGTAAAAAATAACCCTTTTCGTGTTCCAATTTAGTTTTAAAAAAATTGCTTCTCTCACTTCGTTAGCAAACATTTTAACTTCCAGAAGGCATCTACAAAGCATGTTGTATATGGTCAAGCTATGTATCGTTGGAATAAATTGTCTTGTAAATAAAAATATCTTCTCTCACTTCATTAGCAAACATTTTAACTTCCAGAAGGCATCTACAAAGCATATTGTTTATGGTCAAGCTACGTATAGTTGAAATAAATTGTCTAGTAATTTAAATTTTCGTTATAGTGAGATCATATAACAAGTAAAAGCAATGGAGAGTTATAGTGGATCTTAAAAGAATTTGCAAGCATTTGCCAAATTAGTATAGATATTTTAAATGCATCTATCTTTAAATACTGAAAGATATCAATCTGAAGATATTTTTATTTTAAACTTATTTTGCTTTGAAACTATTTAAGAATTATTCTTTTTTACTTACATTGTGTACTTCTATTTTCCTTAATGCTTACTTGAATTTTATTTTCTAGTTTTATTTTTTCAAATATGATAGTTGTGTTTTATTTTTTATGTACATTTTATCAAAATGACACTATGTATTGCTTCCATTATAGAAAACCTCTCACCATAACTATATGAATTGAAGATCAAATGTAATAGCCATTTGACAAACTTCAGTGTTTGCTCACAATTTTTGGAGTTCTATCTTCAAGGTATCTTAGTTTTCCTTTCATGGTATCTATCTCTCTATTTTTTCGATATCACTCTATTTTTCTTGTTCTCTTTTAATTTTTTTGCAAGTAATTCAATCGTTTATGAAGTAAACTAGTCTCCTTTTACCCTTTACCCTTGATCCACCAATCTCTAAATACAATCTACTTGCACCCACACTAAATGGTTTAAATCTTTTTGAAGATGTGATTTACTCATTGTTACTCTCTATCTAGCAATTCTCTGTCCCCCTCACTTTTCTTGCACCTTCATTCTCAACTTCCTCATTGTTGGCTAAAAGTTTTGTAAGTCACTGTGACCACAACTTGCCAAATTGTAACTTTCGGCAACATCAAGTGATATTACTCTCTCCTCTCAGCAATAAGGGAGGCTCCCTTCTTACCGTAGGTGGCTCTAACAAGGACTTAATTGAAAATTAAAAATAGCGCAGTTCTCTTAATTTATTCCTCTTTTTTTAGGAATGATTTATACAAACAACGCTAAAAATTCAACAAAAGGTACCTATTGCTACAATAAAATTGATGGCTTATGAGTTGACGTAAGAACAACACATAAGACACCGATCTACTTTATATGGGTGGAACAGTTGCAAAAACCCAAAGTCTTCTGCACTTACTTAGAATGTAGATTTAGTAACTTGAATAAACGATAAGGCACAAAGTCTCTTACTCGAATGCTTACTAAATTATATGAAAGTACTTAACACTGAAGCACAAAGTCTTTCAACCTTACTCGAAGCCACTATCAACTATATCAATTTGCCCTTCTACAACACAAAGTCTCCAAAAATTCAAATTGAACGCTCAAAAGATTATGAAAGATAAACCACTTCATTTATCAAAGATAGATTAACTCATGCAGCATAAGAATACACAACTCAATCTCAAGTCTCACAACACAAAGTTTGGGAAAGCTTTCTCTTCTATTCACTTTAGAAATTTTGTATAATGAAACACAAAGGTTTCACTTTACCAACAATTTCTGCATAGCATTATTGCATAAACAAAACAAAATTACAATGAGGCTCTCTCCTATATATAGGTGAGGGGCTGAGAGAGAAAGATGGGAGAAAACCAACAAACTTTGACCTATTCCCTAACTAACTTTGACTTATTCAAAGTGCAAGTCATAACTAACTTGACCTGCAGTTGGATTACATACAATTACTTTACAAAGAAAACCCCCTGCAATTACAACTTGTTCCCAATTACATGTAATTTGTCAATAACAAAATTATAAAATGCATAATGAAAATAAACCAAGTGTCTAACAAGACACGACTTCTACTAAATCATCATTTGTTGATTGGGGAGATCGTACAAGCAAACAGGAGAAGTCGTGGATCTTCCTTCTTTGCAAATCTAGAGCTATGCATGTTGGATTCGGTTGGAAGGCCTTAGAGCAATAAAAGATGGAAGAAAGTGGACGAAATCAGCCTTTTCAATGAGAGAAAACATGAAAAACAGGATTTTCTTGGAGCACTACAGGTGGATGAAATACAAATATTTGATTTCGAAATGAAGTGCAAGTGCGTATATACACAAGTGGACATACTTCTTACTCATGCGTGGGGTTTTCAAATCCAATTGCAAGTCATTTTGGAAAGGTTTGCTACCTGCAAACAAGTTTTTAAAGTCCACTTGCAAGTTGGAAAGACTTCAAATGCGTTTGAAAAACACTTGCAAGTGGGGTTTTTAATTCCAATTACAAGTAGGGGAAAAAACTTAGCCCTTTTTGGCAAGATAAGCTTACAAACAGTGTTTTTAATCCCGTCTGCAAGTAGGTAAAATACGCATGCTTGAAGCTTTCTCTTTGTGGGAAGAACTTTGCATTGCAACTTGCATCATTTGGGGAAAAACTCATATTGTTAACTTGCATTATTTTTGGGGAAGAACATGCATTATAATGGTGGTTACCACACGACTCTCCTTTGCAAACCCAAAATGTAAAGAAAAAGATGATTGAACTATGAAGAAAAAGCCTCAAATCCCTGTTGGTTCGAATTTAGAAAATGGCCTCCAAATCTTGGATAAATAAGCAACCAATCTTGACTAAATCCTCCTTCAATCAATACATTTTTAGTCCATAAGCATTCATTGACAAATGGCCATAAATGAGAAACAATTTGCTTGAGAATAGCACTCCAAAGACTAGTTCAAACTTGCAAACCGTGGTTTCGGCAAGAGATTGCATGTCGACTTGCAATAGAGGCAAAAATGGTGCCCTATACAAAAGCACACAGTTTGTATTGAGGAATGCAAGCTGCAAAATGACTTAGTTTACCTTGGACGGGCTTCTACAATGTCGTTGCAAGTTAACAATGCCTTTTACTTTGCAAAAATATGTTGCAAATGCCCTCGAAGGGCTTTATGATTGACGTTACAAGTGTTGTGATGAAAACTCATAACAAAAATGTGTCTAAGGCATCAACAACAAGTTTATAAGTCATTGACGAGCTTTGCAATCAATGATCCAAGAGCTGGGAGTGATTGTCATTATAAACCATGCATTTTGATGCTTCGTAACAGGATTTTAAAGCCACGATGCAAGTCTAAAACGAAGAAGAGTAAAAACAGGATTTTACAATGAATGAGCATATCAAAACGCCTTTATAGAGCAGTGACGAGCTTTTGTAAGTCACTCGCAAGTCAAAAACATGTCTTCAATAACAATGACGGGTCTTAGCATATGAAAAGCATACAAAAACTGTCGCTTATCCTTTATAATAGACAATGACGGGCTTTTGTATTCAACATACAAGTCAAAACACTTTACATCTTCTCAAACATAGCATCAAATACCCTTGGACGGGCTTTTGTATCCGACATACAAGTCAAAACACTTTGCATCTTCTAAAACATAGCATCAAATACCCTTGGACGGGCGTTTGGATTTCTCTTGCAAGACGTTTTCATATTAAAACATGTCCTTCGGATTATAACAAGCTCTTGGGTCATCATTACAAATAAAACATGCTTTCCTTTAAAACAAAAATAACACTTGCAAATTAGTTTAAAAAGCCTACCTAACAAGTATAAGTTCACTAAAACCATTCTTTTGTTCCAAGGACAGTTTTTCATGCACATTTACAAACTTTAGACTTTTAAAAAGAAGGCATGTAATGAAGCTTAAAAAGCACATCAATACATTATAATCTCATTGAAGTTCACATATTCCCTTGCAAATATGTCAAGGTAGAGTTTTAATTCCATTTTGCAAGTAAATGACACCCAAGATGATATGTAATGACTGATAACAAGCCCACCTACCATGACTTAAGAGACCTCAGCGGACTTTTGATTCCACATCGCAAGCTTTTAAACAAAGAACCAGAACCTACAGTCAGGCTTAAAAACCTCACCTGCATGTAGCTTAATTCCTTATTATCTCTTAGAATATAGCTCCGAATTAGGCCTACGATAGCTCGAAACGAGCAGAATTCAAAAAGCAATAAACCTAGAATGAAAACAAAACCAAAATCAAACAAAAAAATCAAGAAAAATCAATCAAAGACTTGAAGGATACCAAAAATCGAGTACCTACAGTCAGGGAAGAAAAACTCGTCTTTGCAAGAAAGACTGAAAAACTCAACGAAAACCTTTGAAAATGGTATCTGAAAGATGAAAAACTAAAGCCAAGGCATGGTGTAACCCATTACCTTTGAAATTTGATCTCAAACCATCTATCTTAAAGAGAACACCATGGTTTTGGATCAATTTTCGCATGGGTTGTCTCAATTTTGAGAATTCAAATTTGAGGACAACAATCATCTTGGAGTTAAGCTACCAACCCTTTTCTCAAGTAAACCTCCCAACATTAGTGATACTCCATCTTATGAATCCTCTTCACAATCCCTTCACTATCGTATGTCCATCTCCTTTTGTTCCATTGCTCTCAACAAACAATTGGCCATCTACTTCACATAGGTTAGCATTATTTATTTTATTGTCGACTCCAAAAAATTTGCCCATGCTCTTTCTAAAATTCTAGCGGACTTCCAGAATATCCATGCCAAGTCTTCTTCACAGCAATAGCAATATCTTCTTGTATGCAAAAACTTGCAGATAAGTAACCCTAATTGTGTCTCACTTTTTCTTTGGGTGCCTCTTTTATCTTTAAGCAGTACCCATAATGTTGTACGGTGTGCTGCCTAACACCCTCTTATTGTTGCTTGCCATACTCTACTTAATAGTGAAAAGCAATGAAGGTTGACAAGTTGACAGATTCTTTCCAGAACCATGAAAGGAATGTGTTTTCACAAACTGTGTGACAAGATTGTCGCCACTAAGTCACAAATGATGACCAAGTCCCCTGCACCTTGCTGCTTCTTTCCAACAGAGTTCACTTATTAAACTTTTCAAAATTCCTTCTCATGTCTCCACAACCACCTAATCCTCACGCTTCAAATCACTCTACATAATAACAACAAATAGCATAAAACAAATGGTATAAGGGCATATATCATATTAGCAACAATGGTAGTAAGGGCATATCATATTAGCAACAATAATAATGGTATCTCTATTGTGAACATGAACCTTGAGTACACATCATCATCTAAGCATAATAACATAGGCGCTGGCTAAGCTCCAAACAGAATGCACTAAAGACAAAAAAAAATGTAAATTTGCGAAAACACAGTAAATTTTTGGCAATTTTTTTGTAGTTTGCGACCACAAAATATGTAGATCATGAAGAACAGATGCTCAAAATTTTGTGAAAATCCGTGGTGTTTTCGGTTTCAAATTTGGTCAATGGTGCATTTTGTCTGGAGCTTAGCCGCATCCAATAACATATAACATCCACCATGACATATGATAACCCCATACATAACAAGGAACAAAGTAAAATATGTATCTTCTTCAAGGCATAGACATGCGGCAGTCAAGGTGGCACCTGCAGCTCAACATCAAAAGTTAACCTAACATGGTGGCGTCTACATACATTAATGTCAAGTATGATAATCTAAATTATTATTCTTTGTATACAATAACAATAGTACATATGCTCATCATTTCATCTGACATACACGATAAGAAATAAATAATTAACTAGTAAATAACAATTCGTAATGCAATACACGTCTTCCATAATGCACAGTATTTGACAGTAGGACAAATTTGAGCATATAGACACTCGCTGGCAACTCTAGCAAAACAAAAGATTAGTTTGTTACCCTAGCACTTTCGTTAAACGCCTATCAAAACCTTATCTAGTTTGTGTAATTATATAATGCTAAAGACCCAAAGTAAGTATTCAAATTCTTTTCTGGCATTTAAGGCCAATGCAATTTTGGGTCCAACTTCCAGCTTTGGCTAAGATCTCAGTTATCTTCTGTTCTTATTGTTAGCACTAATGTATTCCCATTATAGATCGGCAATGCAATCTTTAACACTTCTGTTTTTCCAATGAAAGAACAAATTTGTCAGTCATCATGTAATGGCATGCAATTAGAATTTGCAAAGTTTGTACATTTCCTATTTTTTGCTCCCAAAACTGCTCAACTTCAGTACCAGTTCTGCTGTGGGGCATTGGTGTTGCTATAATCTTCCCTGGCACTTGCACCTTGAAGAGGGGCATCCCACCTGTCAGAAGTATCATATAATCTTTCCACACTGAAGATTATGATATTATTTCTATTGGCTAAAACCACCCCTTTTAATGCATTACTGCCTTATTTTCTAAGGCGAACCCAATATCAGAAGTACTTCATCACATAATCTTTCCTCACACAGAAGAATGATATTATTCTATCCACCAAAAGCTTTGTATACATTACTGCTTTCTTTTTTAAGGTGAGACCATTGATAAGAAACTTGGCATTTGATCAATAAATCTCATTATTCAACCAGAACAAGAAATGCATTATCAATTCAGTTTTCACCTGCCATAGAGCATCAACTGATCTTATGTTGTACAAACTTCACACAACTCATTTAACAAGACTGAAAAAATAAAGAATGGTTTTAATTTTTTAAATGACATTTAGGAATCCAAAAATCAGTACCAGATGATTACCTTCAGAAAACGGTTCATGACATATCGTTGCAATAGAGATATTTGCTTAAAATTGCAAAATGCTGACAACATTGTTTTCAAGTGCCTGAAGTAGATCAAGAACTTTTCATTTTTATACAGCTCTCCAATCACAATGGTACATACATGCTCATTTGAGCAGAAACTATGGAAGTCATTTGAGAAGCCTCTGTGATGCTGATGAATGGTTAATGTTTGGGATTCTATGACCAAAAAGATTTTGATAATATCTAACAATTGTGCCCTTTGAATATCATATCACATGCATGCCTTGATCAGTTAATACAGGCCTGACTTAAAGAGTAAAGAAGAAGCTTGAAGAGTTACATTGATCATTAAGTTTATTTAACCCATGTTTGCTACAAAGTCCTTAAATCCACCTTGCTGATACATACCGTTTGGACGAAGCTCTTCCATTGAGTCAATGTCTTTATACCCACCAATTTCTCGCAGTGCTAACCAACCACGCTTTGCTAAAAATTCACGGAAGTCTTCTTCACAATATAAAGTCTTCTCTTCAGTCACTGCTGGAAGCCGGCCAGATCCATCATAATAACAGATCTTCACTGTCAAACCTGCAAATTTTGAAATATTCGGGATTAACGTGGAATATTGCAGGAGTAATTACCCTCATTAGTTACCAGCTACAATCATTTGCCAAACAAATGACATAACCAACCTGGATCGACTTGGAGATTGTAAGATCTTAAAGGCATGTCCCGATCAAAGCTGCGGACAACTCCATCTTCATCTTCTAACCAGAACGCCCGTTTTGATCGCAGTCCAAAAACACTCTTAATGGAATCCTTAATGGCTTCCGCAGAACCATCAATACCTATTCTTCTGGTCATATCGCCCCATTTTACAACAATAACCCTGCCTGAAGTTACATTGCGTTCCATCCCAGTGTTCCACTGAGGTAAACCTGACAATATGGTCCAAAGTAACACAGTTTTCAGTTGACGATCTCACATTTTACTTCATTAACAAAAGACCAAGATATGAGAAAGTGCAAGCTACCTCACCATTGGCACTGGTGTCCCTCCAATTCCATGGACTCAGTGGAGATTCATGAGACAACAAAGATGTAGCTTGGCTATCATTATCTAACCTTTGGTCAAGAGTTAAAGCAGGCCTGTCAAAGTCTGTTATCAACAAATATAGTCAACCATCCTGATTGAAACAGTATCATGTAATTTTAACAATCTTGAAAAGAAAAATTTTGGGAAAAAAAGGAAGGCTTCTAAAACCCAGTTGATAGGAATCCACAGATAAGAATACTGTGATTGAAAGCAACTTTCTATAAATTTTACATGTTTTGCATATTAACTACAAACATTCCTTTATGAAACCCTATTCTTCATTTGAAGTTTTTAACTTAATTGAAAGCACACTCTCTTCAACTACTTCATATAGGTTATACAACGAACTTCATGTTCAATACAAGGCAAGGGAATTCAAGACAAACATGAACACTGGCTGAAAAGAAATCAGCCTGGCATTCAACCCACCAAAAACTAATTGAAAAAGTAATTTAGCGTAGTTTTGCAAAAGCATGAATGAAGCTATGTGTCTGCTAAAATGATAGAGTTCTCCCTTTAATGATGAAAAGCATAATGCAGGATTATTATTGCAAGAGAATGAAGATAAAGCAAAATGCATAAGAATAATCCCTGCAATTTCATGTGACAAAGAACTAATGAGTTAGCACCATAGATTCCAGCTCGAATATATGCAAAAGCAACATATGATTCTCTAGGTATTTGCAGAAGAATGATACAATAAGAGCATTATTGCATACTCAAAGCTACTCATCTGATAAATACTCTATTGCTCCAGAAACTTCTATATGGGCCATAATCCACATATTCAATGATTATTTGTCAAGGGCCCTTAGGCACTTACTTGACATGTTAACAAGCATCAGAAGTCAGAGTTGGGGCTCAGGATCATGATATATATATAAACACAGCTGGACAGAAGAGCACACTGCAACTGGTGCAGGTAGCCCCTGCACCTTCGATGCAACTATCCACCTTATCAGAAACACCTAATAATGTAGAACAAATCCTCTTGTTGAGAACATGACTGAGACTATAGGACTGTTAACCATTTGCAGGGTTAAGGTGATTCCACTTGCCATTATGTAGAATCCCTAGTCCATAAGGGCTGCCTACCCTTTGGATGGACATCAGAGCATCTACCCAAACAAAGCAGTACTTAAATTTGGGCATATTAAGTAATGCAACTAGCATATGAGCCTTCAGCATTAGAAGCTCAAGGTTGAAAACAATTGTCACATAAACATCTGATCCCCCTAAAACATATATGTACTCTTCATTGAACTGTAACGAAGAACTTAAAATTATTAAATGATCATCACCACTAAAATGTCTCTTAGCCCTCAAATAAAAGAAAGAAATGAAGGATGTAAAATAAAACAGATTGACAACATAAGTAGCTAAAGGATATCTCAATCGTTAAATATTAACTACTTTGGCCAGATCCAACCCAACCACCTCCCATCCAATTCATAACTCAGGCTGCTTCTTAAATGATACACAGATCTATCTTCATGCTGAATTCCTATGAACACGTATTTTACATGGGATGTGTAAACAGAGATCAGCTCAATTACAAGTCATTTTCCTTATTTAAAAACTAGACACAGTAGGACTCAGAAAGCTTTCCTCCAAACACTGCATATATATATATATATATATATATATATATATATATATATCAATGGAACCCTTTCCTTTACTTTTCTAATTCCTTGAAAAGAACTAAGGAAAAAAGTATTCAATTTTGCAGGATATCGGGCAATAAGGAAGCCATTATTTTCCTCTTTCAGAACTTCAACAGCACTTGAATAGAGATATTGGTACTCAGGTATACATGCAACAAACCTGCACACAGGCAAGAAAGTGGTATCAAGAGTTCCTTATAAATTCATTTTCCCTTGGTGTGGTACTAAGCCTATAAGTCACCTGAAAGGAGCAACAGCCGCTAAGGTGGTGACTGCTAGGGACAAAATCCAAAGTAGTATACTATGGACTCTCTACCATATAATAACTGTTCAGAAAGTTAGACAACCAAGGAGAGAGGACCTGTTGTTTTGTTGATAATATTTGAGTTTGAAGCCCTAATTGCATTAAGGTGTTATTGTTGTTCAGCAATGCCCAAAGATTGTTAAAAAAACATTGAGACATCCTAGGAAGATTAATGGGATGCAAGTCTAGCAAAACAGCAGAATGCTGAGGAAGACTGCTCTACCAGGAAAATCAAAATAATAAATAAATACGGTCAAAGAAATTAGACACTAGATGATTGTAAAAAATGTTCAATATTGTTGACAAGGGGAAAACTAATAATTGTATTAGCCATTACATACATGCTTATACCACCCTTTAATTTATGTTTGCTCAACATATTGGGAAGATATAAGCAGAAAGCCTAATTCTAAAAGCTACAAACAGCCTCAGTTTTAGGACAGTATAAAGTGCCCTCAAGGAAATGGAAAAACCTAGTAACCCCGTTACTGGAACCAATATTCCACATGAGGTAATCGACGTATTCAACGCAACTTTTTTGAGGCTTACATGAGGTGATACAGGTGTTAAGAACAAATTTTTTGAGGCTTACATAAGGTAATATAGGTGTAAGAACATTTTTTTTGAGGCTTACACGAGGCAATATAGGTGTTAAGAACAATTTTTTTGAGGCTTACCATTGATCACATTATGATCACAATATAGGTATTAAGCTTAAAATTTTGGTTGCTTTTCTCACTTACATTATAAATCTCAAACTGTCTCTTTTTGAAACCACTGAAAACTGAAAACCAGCATTGACAGTGTGTGGTCAATCCTCAATTCAAAAAACAAAAGTACAGAGTAAGAGGAACTTGTACTCGGTTGAAAAACAGTGACACTGATTGCTTGAGATGTCAGGTTAAAAACACCTTAGTGATGACTTGACAGAAACAGCTTGGCATTTGCACCTGAATCAAATCCATAAGCTACAAAACTTCAGCAGCATACAGCAAGTCCAAGCATTGGCATGAAGTCAAATCCCATGCAATTGTTAAACTTGAAATCTCCATGAAAGAGAATGATCCTTCGTATTACTGACCTAAAGAAGGGAGTAGATTCCAAGTACATCCAAGCTGATGATTTTAGGTAAAGTCAACAAGTTTTGCCCAAATTCTGACCCAAAGATCTTGTTCAGTGGGCCATAGTATCCAATCAAGTCATTTGGGAAAAGAATAAGGTCTGCCAAGAAAAGATGTAGCAGAGAGACGCATAATTGAACATTTTGGAGATCTCACTGGATGTACAACACCTCATCTTAGAGCTATGTTGCAGGCTTCACCGCCCCTGCTCAAACAGTTCTGGGTCCAGGTCCAGCTATCAGTACCCCAAGGATCCATTCAGGTGTGCTGCAGTCATTTGGATAACAAATAAGGTCAGCGAAGAAGGTTGAGTATCAGAGAGAAATGCAATATTTGAAAATGTCAGAGATCACTCTAGTCCAACACCTCATCCAAAACTATATTTAAGGGTTCAATTCCCGCCATCCCCATAGCCAACCCAAATGGGTCCAGGTCCAGGTCCAAAGATGCGCAACCCAGGGATCTGTCCTGAGTACACTGCAAGTGTACCTAGGCACCCTGGCTGCCCAGGTAGTGCCCTGGGCAAACCTTATCTCTATTTAAATAAACTATTTGTTTAGATTCGAGAAAACATTAAAAAGCATGCATTTTAAATTATTTCTTTTGCAGGAGGTCCCAATCGACCTCTGCTGCTTATACCTGCAACTCAAACCCTTGCTTTTAAATTCATTTTAATTTATTTTTTCTTAAGTTACTGGTTCAGGTACAGTTGTTCTTGTGTGCCGGTACAGCAAAAAAATATTTGGGCTTGGGTTCTTTTAGAATATCATACTGTATTTTATTGTTTTAATATAAATTAGTACAAATTTCATGATAAACACTATAATTCATAAATAGTATATAAATTAGATAAAAGCAGTATATGTTTATGATTTTTACAAGTTTTTTTACAGATGTACCAAGAACATACCCAATCTTCACTTTTTTGGGCCATATTGGTAGACCATACTCATCCCAATTCGGTAACTTGGATAAAAACCAAAGAGGTGAGAAACCACAGAAAAACAGCACAGTGCATCAAGGCCCTAGTTGGAATCTCTGTTATTTTTCGGGTTTTGCAGTTTCATTCTCCTGATGTGAATTTTGATCAAAGTTTCATGCTTTTTTAAACATTTCCCTCTTCAAAAATGGTAGACAACAAGGTCCTTGTTGTGAAGTCTTTCACACATCGCCCCAATTCTTGGGGACCCCCTAAATTTTGAAATTCAATTTGAAGGGAATGGTGGTGGTGCTGGACTGAGACAGTCATGGCTGTCCAGCTCTCTCTCTCTGCTCTCCACCAGTCTCTGATGATTGATCTCTTCCTCAGGGTGGAGGTCAATAGCATGGAAATGAATTAATGAAATGAAGACAAGTGCATCTGATTTGAGTAAGACATTTGAGGGGCTGATCTTGGTTTTATGTTGGTTGACATGATGATGGCCCTGTCCAAGGGGGTGGCGGATTCCGCCACCACCTTGGACAGCCTTGTCCATCCTACCATGGATTTCCGCCCAGCCATGAGGCCCCCCAAGCTTGGGCATATGCTATTAGAGTAAGTTTTGAAATGGTTTTGGAGGAGTTAGGACAGTTTGGTGAAGTTTAGGAGAAGTGGGATCCATGACATGGACCATGTCCAAGGTGGTGGCGGATTCCGCCACCCCCTTGGACACCATGTCCATGATACCATGGATTTCCGCCATGCCCTCTAGAACTTGTCTTCTCTCCCAGCTGATTGAGGAATTGACGCTAGGGGTCAAGTAAAGATGTTTTGAGAAAGTTTAAAAGGGGTTTGAGGGCAGCTAGGGAAAAGTTTAACATGAAATGATATATGCCCTGTCCAAGGTGATGGCGGATTCCGCCACCACCTTGGACAGCCTGTCCATCCCTCTCCCAATCCCCGCCATGTCTTAGAAACTTGCTAGTTCTCCTATGTGATTGTGGAGGGATGCCAATGACATTTGAAATAAGAGTTAAGGTGGTTTGATAGAAGCTTGAAGAGGACTGTTTGAATGATTGCTTAACATGGCCCTGTCCAAGGTGATGGCGGATTCCGCCACCACCTTGGACAGCCTGTCCATCCACCTCCCAATTTCC
>MU225791.1:5304078-5323566 GCA_018584345.1 Thuja plicata | reverse complement strand
CAAGCAAGTTGTTAAGGAAGAGTAGAGTAAATGGTTAGTTGTATGGTGATGTTAGCAAGTGTTTGATAGGGATTTATATACTAGGCCACTAGCATCCTAGCGGCTCGTTAGGAAGCCTTGTGTGGTATTCTAGTCTCGTTTCCCTTGAATCATTGCATCTATGAAGGTAGCACCGCTGGTAAGCTTTCATTAGGTTTTATCCCCGTCCACTTGCTAATTTCTTCATCCATAGGAGTAGTAGTAAGGCAGTGAGTAGCTTAGTAGTGAGAGTTTGATGAGTGAAGTTGGAAGTGATATAAGTTAAGGAGGAGGAATCAAGGGAATATACATTGAAAAGCTAAATTCCATCATCATCATAGCCAGAGTCCAATATCTTTGAAGGAACAACGTAAGCCCGCCGACGTGATTACCAGCAAATCACATCATTATAACTGAGTTAGGATCCACAGGTGTAAGGAACCTTGGAGTATTTTCTCATGTCCTTCATGAGTAACTACTTTTCAAGAGAGGGTTGAGTGTTTGATATCCTGTATCAAGTGTTTAATCCTATATGTTATGTAGTGGTACAAAACTCACATCAACAGTCCTCTGCAAGCTGTCCCTGTAGTTATCCTGAATGTTATCATGCACAGACTGCCATTCCATGAGGGAGAGGAGAAGATTAGGACTTATTTCCTACACCATTCTCATAAGTCTACACATATCTATATGCTTGGAAAATAGATGTTCTAAGATATATAATTCCAAACTCAGAACACCTGTCTCGCCTGCACCCTAAATACTGCTAACTTAGGGCCTAACATAGATTATGTTTACTGCTAGACTATTACGCAACCAGTTGCAATCTAAATAGAACATGATAGTACCTACTGATTGATTGTAGTTGAAAAACAGTGATAGCTCTATTCCAAGGTAGTGCTTTGTAGTATTGTACAATGAAATGTAGAACAAGGAGGATCTTGTAATAGCTCCCTGACTACAAGAAGCATATTTAAAATGTTTGACGGTTGCCAATTAGACCACCACAATCACCAACCACTTACAACTAGTTCCTACCAACAACCCACAAGCCAACTCTTTGCATAAACTCACACAAGTCAACGCTACTTGGTCTGCTTCTTCCTTCCTTTGTGCACACATTTCAATCTACAACATGATATATTGGTATTGAAATTAGTGTACATTGGCTGCCACAACCTTTACATCTAATTCTCCAAAAGCGGAGATCCAAACTAGTAGCCATGTGTTCCACATTTCCTGTGTGAACTGTCCTGGTTACTTCCTTGAAAAATATATGTACAAACAACATGTGACACTCCTCCTCAACCAGCTTTTGAACATGAAAGGCATCATATACAACCAAGAGGCAGTGGGAACTATCCAAATCATACACTATATCTGCCACTCCTAGCATTGCATCAGCAATGGGTGGCACACTCTGAATACATCGTTGCATAGTACCCCATTGGACCAACAAGATCTGGCCACAGATATTGTATGTAGAGCATCTGTAGCAGTCCCACTGAAGGGTACATGGCTCGGAATGTATAGAATGGGAGAAGTAAATTCCACCTGTAAGTCAAGCTGCTCAATGCCAAGGCCCGTGTCTAACTGACTCTTTCCCTGTTCAGTTGGTCCTGAAAGATCTGTGCCATATTTGGAAGCTACTTCTAGTATACCCAAAGGAGCTCCTAATTGTTCAAGCCACTCCTCTATGTGGTGAGCCTCATAACTAAGAGGAAGAACCAATGTTGGAGATGCGAAGGAGGAACCTGTAGCTCTACCTCTTTTGATTCTTATTCACGTTGACCCTCTTTTATGGGTGCCTCTTCTACAAAAGCACGGTCTTCTACTGTATGTTTCCTTTTCTTTATAATACTACAGTTATCAGCTTGCACTTGTACATTCAAATACTGCGCTCCATAGATTCCCATTGAAAATGTATGGCTGCAAGGGATTGTAGGAAGTATCTGGCTGAGTTCTCCATCTGGTGCTCCTTGAGTGTATATCACATCCAAGAATGATCCTATAGCATGCAGCATCGAATAGAAATTAGAATCCCTTATGTTCTATGGACATAAACTCATGGATTCTAGTATACTGATTCTCTCCAATTAGACATTGTTTCTTTACCTATCATGTAACTAAATATCCACATAGTGATATGAAAACCTCATGTTGTTCCCACTAACCTGCTTTTAGTTAAGTCCAAGATAGACCTCCATTCTATTGTCATCAAATTGTCAACAAGTATTCTTAAGGCCTCAGTTCCTGTTCAACCACATTTTACTCAGCTTGGTGATGGTCAAACTTACCTTGAACAGCCAAATCTTTGTGTGCTTGTGTACAATTGATAGTGGGATTATTACCTTTTGCATCACTTCCTACCAAAATTATCTGCATTGTTTTAATTGAAGGAGCAGAATTTGATGATGCCAGAATTAGCTGACCCTATTTGGAGGTATCATTTCTCTCAAAAGATTTTTCCATGGTTTGCCAAATTTTGTTCTTGGCATTGAACAGAAAGTGCCTAAGGTTTACAAATTTATTCTTTCCAGTCATCACTACCTGGACAAAATCCAAATCTTCAACCACAAACAATTTCTTAGAACCATGGTGGTGTATTGGAATAATTCCTCCACTTGATCCCTTGAAAAGGTTATTTTGCCTGTTTCGCCAGCCCTAATTATTGTGGAAATGAATATGAAAATGTGTTGTCTTCAGTGAGTTTCATTTCTGCAAACCTGATGAATTATATGATGATTGCATCTGTAACAACTTGTACAATTGAAAAAATTGTCACAGACCATACAAGCAATTTGTTGGATCCGAATGTATAATCAACTCCTCAAAAGACTCTTACTATATTGGTTGTTTCCACAAACCGTTAAGTTACTAAAGGGGATAGTACAACTGCACAACTGCTGAAGGAGTGTGTACTATGGACTAGACCTATATTGTTGTGGTAGAGTTCCCAAACCACATGGTAATAAGAATAGTACAAGGTCATACATATGGTGGTAAAAAACACAAGGATTTCAAGGGATAGTATGACTGACAAAATCAATCCAGAGGTTAGGCCATATGCTACAAGTTGGTGTTGCCTAAGTAACTGTACAACACTAGAAGTTGAAGCTCGTATGAATTGTAGTGAAGATTGTACAGTGTAACTCCCAGTTTGTACAATCAAATACCATTCTATGTTGTAAACAAGTTGTACATCATACAATGGAAAGTCATCTGTTAGGCAAGAAGCAAATGAGTACATTACTATAAGGCAATGAAATTATCATTGGAAGGTCATACAGTCTGTTTGGAATCCAAAGAACAGCAGATGTGCGAAAGCATTAGAAAGGCATGCAATTGGACTCAATGTCAAAACTTGTAAATTGTCGCCTATTGAAATAAATTAATTCACACAACCACCATGAGGTCTTTTCTAACACTTCTTAAACTAATGGCTAATTATAGGCTCTAGCACAAACCAAAAATAATAGTTTTATTGCTCAGAGTCATTACTTCATCAGTTTCTCGAGTTTCAAATGAGTCTGATGCTTCAGCTAGAATACCAAATAAAATCATCGCGATGGTTTCAATTCTCTATTGATAACCTTTTAATTTCAAGCTGTTCATGGCATCTTTCACACTCATTCCAATCAATTCTCTAATTGTACAAATCCATTTTCCATTATTTCCCAAATTTTAAGCAATCTTAACCAAAGTATTTACCTAGTTTTAACTCAAGCTGACTGTTGTACTTGAGCATCAATGCACCAATTAATAAATCCATTCTTTGTAAATGCTTGTGCCAATATTTTCTCTATGTTGCGCCATTTTTATTGCCCATTATACCATTACCCTTTGTTTATTCAATTGTAGGAGCCTTTCTTTCAAACTCTCAAAATCTCCTAAACGGTTTCCCACTACTATTCTTAGGCTTAGCACCATGTACTCCATGGCTTCCTAAGCATACATCAGTTGAAACGGCATGTGTCCAATAATCACCTTGTACATCACTCAATATGCCCATAAGACTATAGATGATTATTCCTCTCAATCCGTACCTTCAACCCCACATGACTTTTCAATGACTAAGATGAGAACTTTGTTTGTGACCTCTACTTGGTCATTGGCTCTAGGGTAATATGTACTTGATTGAGTGTGAAAGATCCTAAATTCACTTGTCATCAATCGGATCACATGGTTGACAAAGCTACCTTCTCTATCACTTGTAATTTTAAGAACAATACCAAATTTCATAACCATTTGTTCATAAATAAACCAAGCTCTACTCAGTGCAATGTTGTCTAGCAAGACTTGTGCCTCCACACACTTTGTTATCTATTCCATAGCCACTGCAATTTATTTACATATTGCTTACCTTTAATAGACAAATAAATTCCAAACCCCAAAATTGAAATAATCCCTATGGTTGGGAAGGCCAAAATGGTACAAAATCTCTTTCTGCAGGCTTACATAATGTTGGCATGTATCACACACCCAACTACTCATTCTCTAGCATTACCATGAAATGTTGACAATCATGGGCCCACCATAAGTATCTTGTCTTGTGGCATTACTACTTTAAGTACAGCCCACACTTCTTTCCACATGGCACATCTTAGTATTTGATAGGGTCCCATTTTGTGCCGCTTTGGGAACAAAGATGTATACAAGTACTCTCCACTGTTCTCAAACCATATTGGTATGTCAACTATCTAGATGAGGTAAGTTTCAAGAAAGTCCTTGTTTATCCCTTTAGGAGGTTCTTCTAAATTTATTCTTGAGAGCTAGTATGCTATGATATGGCTCTTTCCTAGCTAACAATGATATTAAATGGAAATTCCTTCAATAGAATCAACCATCAACTCACGTGACCTTGAATGATTGATTTATTTACCAAATGCATCAATGTTTGATGGTTTATTAGAATGTAAATGGTGTGTTGAGTAGATAATGTTGATGCTTTTGTATCGACTACATGCCAAGAGCCTCCCTCTCTGTGGTATCTACATTAGATAGTAGTTTGCTGACCAAAAACACTAAGTAATCCAGCCCCTCAAGTCTTGTTTGTTTGTGCGAAGAAATGGCAACATTGGAGGCATCCACATGGGCATGAAATTCGTTATACCAATCTATATATGACAAGATAGGTGAACTTATAAAGATGTACCTTCACCTCTTTAAACGTTTGTTCATGTTTGTTTGACCATATGAATGAAATTCCGTTCCCTATTAGCATGTACAAAGGGTGTGATAATTGAGCAAAGTCTTTAATGAAGCATCAATAATATCCATTATGGCCTAAGAATGACCTTATTCTCATTACATCCTTTGGTGTGCCCAATCTTTACAATCACCAATATCTTGTCAAAGATCTATTTTTAGTCCAACATAACAGATAATGTGGCCAAGGAACTTCCCTTGTGGGACCACATATCAACATTTTTTGGGATTTAAAGTTGTTGTGTTGCTCTCCACCATTGCATACACTCTAAAGTTCCTACACTTGCATGCACTCTAAAGTTCCTACACTTATTCTCAATGGAGAGTATTTTTCCAACTTTGGTCAGCTTTGGCTGCTCCCAACCATCTCCAAACCAGTGATGCACTGTACGTCTTTCTTATGCAATTAAATAAAAACGATTGAAAACCTATTAGCATTTTTTGTGCCATTAAAGCTTAAGCACTTTGATCCTTTGTTAGCCCACTCCCACCAATTCAAAAGTGGGAGGCCAAATAAATAGCTTGCCCAGACTTCTCCAAATATCATTTAGGAGTACATTTTCACCAGACTTGCCATTAATAATTGTATTAGTGAGATTCTTCCAAATTGTCTCCATTTGTACCACAACTATTTGTAAGTAACATTCTCTTCCATGCTTTTCTTGTTTCACTGCTTATATTGTAAGTAGCAGCCACATCAATATTAGCATTTGTGCAATGGTTATTTACAGGTGTAGAGGCAGCCATGTATACAAGGGTGGCTTAACAAAGGCTTAGCAATCAAACGACTAAAACGTATGTTTGTGTCAAAAGCTTACATGATATAAGTAACATTTTATGTATCTTAAACTAATGGAATTTTACTTATCTACAAGCATAAGCATTGCTTATCTTAAAATTATGTTGGGGACTTAATCAACATACTCCATCTTACAATTTCAACATCTTATATGTTGCAGCCACAGATGCTACTAGCATACCTATCTTTAGAAAAATATATATATAAAAATTGCCAAGAGATATCATTCCAAGAATTATCTGGATACATTATTCATGCTGTGCCTGAGAGTACTAGATCCATATCCAATATCCAATAAATGGATATATCCAGGCAGGGAAGGGAACGTTTCTAGCAATTCTGTTATTCATATTATTCACTCTTTCTTATATTGTTAAACTTAGCTAGATTATAGATAGTCAGCAATGCTTGATTGACTTATATTTACTGCATGAGTGACTGGGCTAGCAAGTCATCGTTTGTTGTATTTGTTGCCTTTTTGCAGATTCTGTATTTCCCTTATTTCCTTGGTAAAGTTGGTCATCAACAAATTTGATGAGATAGCATGTGTTGCATATCCATTTCCAACTATCCTGAGGGTTTTCCTAGCATGTATGTACCCTATCCCATCAGCATTCCTCTGCATTTCAAACTCCCATGTGCTGCTTCCCTCTTTTGTTGGCTCTGGCTTTGACTTGTTTGAGATGCTTGCTAATAATGACAATATTAACCCTTTCATTTTGAGTTTTTAAGAAACCCTTCATGCAAAATTGGTAGAACTATAAAGGCTAATAATGGAACCAAAAAGACACCTGGTACGAAACAGGTACTCACACACTGCCAGAATGCTTTTACCTAATGAAATAGAAAGAAAAATAGCACAACTCAGAAACTGAATAAACAGAAGGAAAAAAATGTCAGGGATGAGTCAAGATAATTAGACAAATGTACATGGGAGTGGCAGTAAGAAAAGTTTATGCAAGGGTATAAGGAAAAAATTGACAGCTTATCTTCTGAAACGCGAATTGAGAAATTTGTCAATAAACCGAAATTTAAAAACTCAGATCTAATAGTGTCTGTATTCAAACAAAAGATCTGATTTTCTGAAACAGAAAATTTCAGTTCTGGAAATCTAAATCAACTACAGAAATGAGTGCCTGAAATATTTAAAAACCTGAAGTAAAAGTAATATCTGAAATCTAAATCTTTAAAATCTTTGATGCAAGGAAATCAGAAATTGCTAAAAACTAAACCTGAAACAAATGTAGAACAGAAATCCCTAACTGCTGGTAAACAAACTCAAGCCAAAAGTTACTGAAATAACAGAACTGAGCTCCCATTTGTTTCTATGAATAGGAAAAGCAAACAGAGCTACAATATTGCAGAATGTAGCTGAACTGGGTTCTCGTTTTCTATGAATAGGAAAAGCAAACAGAGCTACAATATTGCAGAATGTAGTTGAACTGGGTTCTCGTTTTCTATGAACTGGAAAGGAAACAAACTTAAATCTGAAATGGGTTTTTCTCTTTCTATAAGCTGGAAAACAAACCAAAGCTATTATATTACCGAAAACAGTTTAACATTAAAACAGAGAAACTTCAAATTAAGTTAATTACACCAACTCAAATATCTTCGATTCCAAGGTAGTATAAGATATGCACACCAATGCAAACTCATAAATCCTAGATTCCAAGGTAGTACTGATGCTGCCTTTGTCCCAAAACACAATCACTGTAGCATTGTTTACAATTTCCACTAACACAGGCATCTTCTAGTGCATAAGGGACTCATGTAACTAGTTCACCTTCATAAATTGTTCATTTTATGTGCATGAAGTAATTACTTGTGAAAGACCTACTATACCGTACCAAACTAATATGAACAAAATGTGGTTTCGTCAACTAGAAAGGTGTGCTGGCCCATTTATCCCAAGAGTGTCTACCTCAGTGTTACAAGACTCACCCATACTCAGTGAGTCCCAAGGCGAGCAGATCAAATGAAGCCCAAGGACTCATGACCCGGGACCTCGCCAAGTCCACTAGACATGCCAAACTCGGCAAGTCTCAGCTGGTGAACTCGGTCATGTCTATGAGAATCACAAAAAATAAGCATAAAATTTTGAGATGCTTGAATGTATATTCTGTTTTTTGAAGGGTTTGGAACTTTGGAAGACTTTTGGAGGATGGTTAAAAGCAATGAAACCTGGGGAAGCGCACCCGGCCCAAAACCCAGGAGTACCGGGTGCGGGGACGTCCCTGGGATGGGTACATGGAGTACCCGAGTACCCCTGCCACCGCCACACCACTTGGGTACTTGGGAACTCCGGGACGTCAGGGGAACTCCAAGGCATCCCTCAACCATACCGGGGACATCTGAGTGTCCCCCTTCGACGGCCGACGGCTGGGTCAGAAAAAGTTTTTTTTTTTTTTTAAAAATCAATGTTTCTTTTGCCTAATTGGTTCTATTTGAACCCTAAAATGTTGTGAGTCCCATATAAGGCCCTCTAAGCCTTCATAAGCCCCATAAACTTCATTTGCATCTCACATTTGAATTTCACATTTTTGTTACAGCTGGAAGAAAAGAGTGAAATGGAGTTGAAAGAGTGATTGGAGAGTGATTGGAAGAGTGGTTGAAAGTGATTGCAAGATCAAGAGGAGCAAGAAGATCAAGAGGAAGAAGATTCATCAAGCACAAGGTAGAGTTTTTAGAATTTTTTTTTGTTTTATTTTCTGATTTTCATTTTTATTTCTAAAATGAAAAGTAAATGTTGAATGCATTGTTGATTGTTGTTTCTAAAAGAAAATTCTTTTTCGTTGTTTCAGATTCTTGTTGAAAGTATTTTCATTTTTGTTGTTTGATATTTGAATGCATTGTTGATTCTAAAAATTTTAAATTCTAAATGTTTGAATGCATTGTATTTTTTGTTATTAAGTTTTAACTTATTTGAATTTCTAAATTAGGCTGAAAATTCAAACTAGTTTCTTAACAATTTATTTTTATTTTTTTAAATTACTAATTAGGCTGAAATTTTATTATCTTGTGAAATGCAGTGTCTAAATGGCCTCTCATAGACAAGAATATAGTGGAGAAGACATAGAAATGCATTATGAGGGTGCAAGTCCATCTAGGTATGAACCTGAGCAAGAGGAAAGTGACCATGGGGCTGATCCAGAAGCCCAATCTGCTTATGTTGCACCAGGACCAGCTTCTATAGATTGCCCCTCTCAGATTTTGACACCGTTTGCTAGGGGTCCTTATGATCAGAAATCTCCTCTTAAACAATTTGCAATGAGAGTATCAGCCCCCAACGCCTTCGAGTGGTGGCACGAGAAAGTGGAAATGCAATTTTTGTGGTACATAATGGTTTGGGAGCATTACTAGAGTTAATGCACACATGCACTTTTGGACAGGATACGGTGTGAGTGCATGTAAATTTTTATTAGATGCAAAAAATGTCTAAGTATAGAATTGAGATAAACCAGCTTTGGGGCATTCCTGATGATGGAGCAGGTCAATGTGCCTAAGTGTTTGGCTGCCAGGCAACAGGTTTAGGCAATACAGCAGTTACAGGAGCAGCGACATACTTCTACTAGTATCATGCATCAGCAAGCAAGAACTATGTCAGAATCAACTTCCGGACCTTCATCCATTCAGAGTTCAGCAGGGGAGGGCAGCAAGGGGAAACGCAAGGCAGGAAGTTCAAGTAACCCCATAGCTGATTTGTTTAATGTGAACATGAAGGATCGGTTAGACGATGTCATTGGTACAGTCTTCTTTGTCAATGGCATACCATTGCATGTAGCTCGATCTCCTTATTATAAGGAGATGATGTCCTTGGTGGCGAAGGAGGGGGGCCATCATTTGTGCCACCAGGTGAGCACAAATTGAGGACCACAATCTTGGATAGGCAGTATAACAAGATCGGTGTTTTGGAGCAGATGAAGGCATGCTCCAGATGTTTGTGACTAACCACCGAATGTCACAATTAATATTCAAAACTTTCACGAAATTGGAGTTGTTAGAGGTAAATTACTAAATTGTAATTAGTATTACTAAATTTAATTTATTTATTTAATTTTCATAAATTTTATGTCATGTTCAATTATCAATTTGCATATAAATTTGCTTAATATTTATTGACATATTGTTATCAACTTACTTAGGTTGTTGAGACCCGATATGCATCTCATACTATTGTTATGAGACGACTTCTCAAGGTGCAAGAGGCATTGAGCCAAATGGTTATTTCCAACCAATGGGGTGTATGGAAGGCTTCACATTCAGAGAGGGCCTAAAAGACATTGGTCTTGGATGACAGTTGGTGGGCTTGTGTGCAATATGTATTGGATTCCACCGAGCCTATCATGACTATGCTCTGATTTTCTGATACAGATGCACCTTGTTTGGGGGATGTCTATGATGGCATGGACACAATGGTAGAGAAGTTAAAAATTGCAATACAAAAACATGAGAATGACCCCATAGAATGTGAAACCTTATGCAATAAGGTGGAAACAATCATTTATCATCATTGGGAAAAGATGACAACCCCATTGCACCTCCTTGCATATGCCCTATGTCCAAAGTACTATCTATAGCAAGAAAGTACTTTCTATGCCAGAGAGATTAGCACCATATAGAGATGAAGAAGTTGCTAATGGGTGCACAAAAGCTTTTGAAAGACTCTTCCTAGATGAAGAAGTGCAGAAAAATGTTAGGACAGAATTTGGCTTGTTTGCCTTAGGAAGAAATCATAGTCCAATAGTTATTAATGACCAATACGACATGGAAGCTATAACATGGTGGTAATGGTCAACCATATACGTATCTACAACCTCTTGTAATCAAGATCCTCTCACAAGTACGTTTTTTTTTTTTTTACCACTTGTATTCTACAATTCAGTACTTAACATTCTTTAATTTACTTTGCATTTTTATTTTTACTTTTGTGAACGTTGTCCAGGTTGCAAGTCCTTCCGTTCAACGGAATTGGAGTACATACTCCTTTATCCACTCAATGAAGCGTAACCGGTTGGGTTCAAAAAAAGCTGAAGACTTCGTTTATATCCATTGCAACTTGCGTCTTGTGTCATGTAAGGATCCAAACTACAAGGATGGGGCAGCAAAGCTCTAGGATATAGCCCCCAAGTGTGCCAACTTGGATGCAACCATTGAGGATCTTACTAGACTCACTACAGCTTATGATGATGATGATTACATCTCGACACATGGTGCATCTAGTGCAAGTGGAACCGCTTTGGGTTCAAATGATCTTGAATAGTGAATCTTGATTGATGAATCATGAACTACATTTTTATTTTGTAATTGTAATGATTTAATTCTGTATATTTCTTGAATTTTTTTGTGTGTCTATATCTATATCTATATAAACTTACCCAAAACCCCAAAAAAAAAATTAACGTATCCGCGTACCGGGCTCTTGTACCCACAGCCGCACATGGACCGATAACTTAGCCTATTTCTTCAACTGTAATCCCCAAATAAAAGCCTCCCATCACTCAGCAAATCCCCAAAACATATCCCTGGGTTTCCTGTTTTCCCATCAAAGAAACACTGTAGAACATATATTTGTCCTTGTAACTGTCTCAGGGATACAATGTTAGGTTTACCTACAAGTGTTCATTTCATTGTTTTCTTGTTTTTCTTTTCTTTCTTTTGTTAGCTTTGAGTCTAGGATCCTTTTTCCCTACTACTTTGCTGTTCCAGTCCCATTGACCTTTTCTTGGTCATTTGTTGACATAATTATAATATTTTTCCTTTTTCCTTTCTAAAAAGAGTTTGATGAATAATTACAATAAGCTGTGAACATGTTTTTATCTCACAAAACCTAAAATGCCAAAATCCAAAACAGAGGAAATGGTGAAAAACTATAATGGTCTTCCTGCACAGACCTTGAGAAGAGCAGAGTAGAATGTATTTTTTGTGAAACAGAAACACCAATGACTGGGGAAGGGTTATGAACTGCTTAAAATGATTTGTAAAAGACTCCACAACAATGGAACTCTGTCCAAATACACTAATCGGTGTAACTGATAAATGAATAATAATAATTTGGTGATCAATTGTGTAAACAAAACTAAAGAAGAGAAATTAAAAACCAAATATGGCAAGTTTTATCTCCTTTGATTTAAAGGAGCACGAGGTCAAACATTAAGGTTGTGCTCTTGGTTTTCAAACTACAAATGCTGTCATTTTGAGGATTCTGACATATTTCTTGGGACTTTGTTACCAGGGTACAAATTTAAATTTTATGTATCCAAAAATTGTTATAAAAATTTTGAGGAAGCAGTACATACTTTTTTCCTATGACAGAATAACAGCTTAGTGCCACAGTTACTCTTAATATATTCCAGATTACGGTTTCTTTAACCACTGCTTTAATATCCCTATTTGCCCCAGAGTTGGTCATTGAACTGTAGCAGAAAGCTTGCAAATAAGGTTGATTGCATGCTAACATCTTCCTGAGTAGGGTGAGCACCTGTGAATTTTAACCTAAATATGTGGATGTTTTCTATTTTCTAGTTTGCACTTGTGTCCTTACTGTGACTAAGACACAGTTGTATGTGTTTGTAACCGCTGACTAGGGCATGGTTGTGTGTATTTGAAACCACTGCAATTATATTGCATGTATTGTTTACAAATTACAACTCATTCAGTAGAATGTCCCATGAGCATGGTAAGTAACAAAGGATTCCAATTCAATTTTGGGTAGCCATTTAAACTTTCAAAGAGGTGAAAAATATATCCTTCATAAAAGTAATACTAATGACTAATAGATTAAGTAGGCTTGCAATACCACAAAAGTAATCAATATACTCTTTGTTGATTAACCAATCTTTCAAGTCCGTAATCCTAGTTCAGGGCTTGATGTATCCATAATACAAGGAATCCGTCCACAACATCATTACTCATAAACATACCTGCTGTAAAACTAAAAACTGTTCCCGAGCCATATGAAAGTTTTTTAATGATTACAAGATTGCAATTTTAAATTAAAGAAAATGTCTAGAATTTAGCCATTTACCAATAGATTTTCAATCTGCATAACTTTATAGGTCTTTTCAAAGCCAAAATGCATTAAATAGCAACCACTCTTCCAAAGCTTCGATCAGGTTTGGCATATGAAGAACAAAATTTAGTAACATACGAACATATCAAATTTTGAACAATGAGTTCAAGGACTTGCAATCCAGTAGTAGTGTACAATTGTAAATAGTGCAGTCTATGTTGTAAAGAGTATGACCTATGTTGAAAACCCCTCCCAGAAATGAGGTGACTCATATCCCCAACTAACACGCGTTAAGGTTGAGGTCGTGATCTAATCAATGTTACAGACCCGCTGCGTCAAAGACAGCTCATAATCTCTGAGCCTCACACATGATTTATCCTGTTAAGTAAAACTGAATACTAAAAGATAGATCAATCAAATTGATCGGGCTGTCAAAAAATCATTAAGGGTTCAGGAAAATGGAACTTTGATGGTTTACGAACTAAGCCCGCGAGTGGAGAGCGATTGCTTCGCGGATAAGCCTGTACAGGCAAGAACCATGTTGAACTCTGCAAATACAGCCCTCTCTCCAGCAACAGAGAAAACAAAACTATAGCAAACCAACTTTTTAAACTTTAGAAAACGAAAAAGAACATACCTTTGGGGACTATTTGCAATGCAGAAGACTCATACTTGATAGGGCTGCTTGTATAGACAATGTTATTATTATTCTTCGTTCTGTCGCCAATGATATCTTCAATATCCTTATAGAAGCCAACCTTGGGGGTCCCCGGCTTGTGCTGGTGACAGAGCTTCCTATAATCCTTGAGTAAATTTCTCCACTTATCCTTGCACATGGTGGGTGATCTGTCGTAGCCCCGCTCCCTCATCTTAGCAGAAATCTGCTCCCACAGATGTTTGTTAGACTTGGAAGCGTTGAAGAGGCTGTCTAACTCTTTTCTGTGGATGAGAAGGGTTTTAATCTCGTCGCCGATCCACGTCTCCGCCCTCTTCTTCGGAGCCCTCAATTCATGGTCGTCTCCGCTGCTCTCCGTCAATACCATCTGCTGCTGATGTTGATGCTGAAGCTGATGCTGTTGATGTTGCTGCTGATGTTGCTGTTGATATTGTTGGTGCTGCTGATGAAGAGGCAAGGCCAGAGGAAGCGAGGTTACGCCACCGGTTACTACTTCCATGGTGCGAGGTCACGGTTTCGAAGGGCCGAATTAGGAAGTTCGGAGAAATTCCAAATAACCAAAAAAAATCTCCTCCTTCACCAGTTTGAACCCTTGCGAGGAGAAAAAAAAAGGAAAGAAAAACCAGAAATTCCAATTAGGGTTGAGCTGGACGGTTGAGGTCGCCCCCCAAATAGCACGCAACGCCACTTTGTTTCTGCGAGATCGCGAGTTCGAGCCCTTACAACGACCAGGAGCTCAATTAGAGCTGAATTGAGAAGCTTGGGCAAAGTACGCTGCAATCACATCACATAATCTTCTGTCCTACCAATTTTGAATTTCCTCCGTTTTACTATTGTTTAATTCTCTTGCCGTCGTAAGACACAGCATCGCCGGGACGGGCATCAAAGCTGCCAACATTTTTGGTTTTTGGAAAAAGGAATAAAAACCTCGTCCTCCTCTTTTTGCAAGAAAAACCCTAGTTACAAAGCTCAAATGAAAATTCCAAGTTTAAACGCAGAATTCAATAAAACCATAAATTTACAAAGTTTCTCCTCCTGTTGCGGACAGAATCCTTTGGAAAAGATTATTTGGGTTGGCGTTACTTGCAGAGCTTGATTAATTTTAGTAGCCTTCCTTCCCCTCTCTTCATGTATCTTGTACGGCTGCTTTCTCGTTAATTGACGGTGGTTTTTTTTCTCTCTAATTATTGACCCATACTGTACAGATTGGACTTTTGGTGGAAAATTATTTATTGTAATTTGAGATCATAATTAATTGGAAAATTTCGTTCTTATCGCCGCAAATGTTCGGTAGCTACGGAGACATTGCATTTTTATTTTTTTTAAATAACCACCACATGCATGGGTACCCCATTATTCTTAGAGAGATAGGGAAAGGACCCACGAAGTCCTCCTAAACTTCTCTTTTCTCAACAGGTGTGTTCAATTTTATTATTTAGGGTTTTCATCATTCAAGATGTAGTTATTTCAGTTATGTTTTTGTTGGGTCATTACATTTTATTTTTTAAAAAATGGACGACGTGAAGTTTACAAGTCAATCAACTTTGTATTATCTAATTTTTTTGGTTTTTGTTATGATTTGGCTGGTTAGCTCAATAGATTGGTTTTGTGTTTTTGAAGTGTAGTTTTGATTTTTTTTTTGTTTGGGAGTCTAAGTAATGTATAAATTTATTGTGAAGGTTACTGGTTGGGGCTTTGATATTGTATGGGATACCTAGGTTAGAGTAGATTCTTATAGTCTTAAAATTAGAGTTCAAACACTTGTAAAATTATATGTAGTAGTGTGTCACCAAGGTATTAGTTGTTATAACGTTAATTTGGGAAACCAACCAAGATCTAATATACACATTAGAGGTTTAATATGTTAAGAAGTCGTCTTTAATTAGCACGTGGAAAATGATAGACTCTCTTTTGTCTACTATCTCAAAGTCTCTAAGGGAGTTAAAAGTGTTTGAGTGGCATTCAATGTTGTGCATAAACAAGGAATTTATGAAATTTTAGGATGGAAGTTGATGCATTGAGTTTCTTGAAGCTTCAATTACAAACAAGTAGCATGGAAAAGACCCTTCACTTCTTATGTATAAATATGGGGAATATCAACTATAACCACATCAACACAAAAGTAGAAAATCCATTATATAGAGGTTGTTTTAGTCTATAGTGGGATCTTAAGTGAAGTAAACCACAAGATTATGAAATGTTGCATATGTGGGTGTTGGAGAAAAAGTTTGGGCTAGGAACAAAGTGGTTCATAGGCATAGATGAGCTTGTAAGAGATGATAGATAGTACAATATAGTATTAAAGAAATGTTCGTTGAGCTAGGTAGCATATATTGGTTGGGTTTTATACAATTTTTTGGTGGCACATATAATGTATAAATCTCCTATAACTTATATGTATAGTGTATTTGTTATGAAATTTAAAAGTAAAAATGAAGAACATAAACACGTAACACTCAAAATTTATGTGTAAAAACCTCGTAAAATTATACCAGGAAAAAAAAGCCCATGGGCAAATATCTTTCAATATTATTTCTTAGAAATTTTTACAATTATACTTTAAAATGTGACTTTGAGTTGCATATAACAACCGAGTTGCAAAGTCCTAATTGAAGATAACTTACTAAATTTAGTAAGTATGACTCATACAACTACATGTTTACCACAGGTGTGAAATTATTATTTATGGTAAGTCACCAAACAAACTTACTATTTATAGTAAGTTGCCTCATAAAACTATGTTATTTATGGTAAGTCTCCAAAAATATTGCACCTCCGACAAGACGCCTAATGGCAAGCACCTTAACAATACACAAGAGGGAGGGCCATGATGACTCAACCACAACTAGAAAGAATCCATGATGGCTTCACATTCCAACAATGGTTTCTTTATTCTTCATTATTCTTCCCTATTTTTTGTTTTTATTATCTAATTAGGAAAGTATCAGTTAACTATTCATTTGACTTATTTATGGTTTCTATCAAGTTGTATCTATGAGATTAGAGATAAAACCAATGTGAAGTTTTAATGGATTTAGCAACAAAAACCTTCAAATTCACAAAACAATTATAATCCACCAATGAAGCATGCAAGATGAATGCATGAACTATGAATCAAAAATAAGGTTACTTCACACAAACACCTTGCTTATCTCCATTGTCTCTTTAAGCTCTCTTCAAATGATAGTATTGTTGTTTTCAAATCTTTTACCCAAGCTCAAGTATTAATATGATCACACGAAAGCTCAAAGATTGTGGTTAGAGAATTATTATGGATGAAAGTCAGTTTTATAGATTCTTCGAAATTGATCAACATGGGGATCAATTGATACAAGATTTGAAGATCAAATGTCAAGATTGGTGAGAGGTATTATAGACTAAAAATAAGAGTTGCCTAATTGCCTAATTGCCTAATTTAGTTAAACTAAAGAGGTGGATGTGCATGAGAGATAAAAAGAAAATTAGATTTTAATTCTATGTGGATGATGGGGGGAAAATAATTTTATTTATTTATAGAATAATTGTAATTAGGAAAATGAATAACTAAATAAATATAAATATTTTATTTTATTGAAGAAGATTCGGCTAATTGAATATTTAAAAATAATTAGTTAATTACAACGAACTATGATCCTACTATTCTATGGCCCTAATTAATTCAATAATTAAGAAATATTTAACCAATGTGCAGAGGATTGAAAAATAATTGAATAATTAAAAAATTAATTAAATTAGAAGAAATGAATAATTAATGAAATTATTAAATAATTAAATAATTATAATTATTTATTACTTCTTGTCATGCATGGAACATTGATTAAACAATCTTTTAACAAACAATCAGAATTTTTAGTTCATCGATATTTGTTTTATATTTGCACAAAAATAAAAATTAAGTGATGAGGAATGTGGTGGCATGTTATTGGTCTAAATTAACAGTTGCAGACTGTAAGAAAAGGTTTGGAGTCTCACAAGACAAGAGAAGGTGTAAATTTCTATAGGCATTACTGCACTTGTCAGGAAGAAAATGCAAGTTTCTAAAAATCACATGGTGTCTTGCCTGTAAATTCTACGAATTGGAAAATGTAACTTGCACGTCATTTGAATGCATTTTTGAATGTGTGGTGTTGTATAGAACTAGCACATAAATAACACTATGAGGGAACTATGAGGAATTTATTTGTTCTAATTGTTAACAAGGGTAACTGCAATATTGAGCCACGTTGTGAGCATCCACAAGTGTGTTGAGGACACCTTCGAGCCTTCTGAAGATGAAACCCCATACATGTTTATAATGAGGATGAGCACATTACAACTCTGCTTTATGCACTTTAGCTAGACCTCAAAATAGCAATCAGGTATTTATGGTGAGAGCATAGACAATTTGATCTTTATAGAACTTAAAGGCTGAGGACACGAACAATTTTTGAATGTTCATGCATGTCGATGGGTTTTCAAACATAGCAAACAACCATGTAATTAGTGTACTATTCTTATATGTGAAAGTAGTTTTCTTGTGAACACTTTCTTCTTTAAAATTATTTAATATCTTTGACATTCTTTGGTGGGTATTTTGTGGGAGGGCGTTGGAAACATATTTGTTATAGTATAATCCAGTTTCATAATTTAAGGCATTTCATTTACATTTGCAATCTCACTAAGTTTGACTTTTTCCTACCTATTCTTCTTTCAAAGGCTAAGTCTACTACATAGACAAGTGGCTTTAGGCACCCTCTCCATCCAAGCTTTCCATTTGTCTCCCTTTTGTGGGTTGTTTCTTGTTCAACTACCAAATCAGAGGAGAAGTTGGATTTGAACATGATTGCTCCTCTTGAAATTCTTGATTCTCCAGTTACACCTTCCTGCTTTGTGATGCCTCTTCCTCCCTTCCCAGATTTTCCATCTCATGGTCAAGGTTCATTGCTAGTACATATTACATTTTGATTTGTTTCACTTTCATTCTTTACAGAGTCAATATAATGTATGTCCTTCATTTTCCACTTTTTTATAAACAGGAGGCAACAAACCCATAAATTAAAAAGTGTAGGAAATACCATGGATGCAGGCACTAGAGATGTTATGGATCGCTGTCATCATTACAAGGTGACCTTTGATTTAACTAGTTGTCATGAAAAATCGATCAACCTTAACATTTTTCTATATACACAAAGTTTGACTATTTATATAGCTTTAATATAAGATGGTTATCATTCTATTCTGTAAATTGCAATAGGTTAATATTGTAAATAAAGATGCTACCTGATAATTTCCACAATAGGGGTAGATGGTTACAAAAATTCTAACTCATGGTCAAGGGTCATTCCTATAACATATTGTATTTTCCTGTGTTTCACTTCCATTCCTTAAAAATCAATGTACTACATTATCAATCATTTTCCACTTTTTGTATAGATGCTTAAACATTTTTACCAATAGATCATTGCACTCCTCAATTCCTATAAGTTATTGTCCTAATAGTGGAATTTTTTCCTATAGATATACAACAGAAGATTTTACATATATCAGGAATAACTTTGATATTTTTGTTGATGACAATTATTCAATTGTGTATTGTCATTGATGTTTACACAAATGTAGTGATGTTTACACAAATGTCTAATCCCATCTGAGCATAGACAATGTATGCTAAGCTCTCTCAGGCATTGAAGAAGACCAAAGTGATTTTCAGTTCTAACCAAGTTCACTCAGGCATTACAGTGTTGGTCGGGCGTTGAAGGATTTTATTGTTGACCGAGTTGAGCATTCAGTATCGGCCGA
>MU225791.1:5273321-5303836 GCA_018584345.1 Thuja plicata | reverse complement strand
TATATATATATATATAAGGTCGAGTTTGGATTGAATATGAAGATGTAAGAAAGTGAGATATGTGTTTGTGATATGAAGAGTGAAGGTGAAATCAAATGGGATTATGATTGAGGACAGAACACATAGAGCCACAACAGAATATCCAATCAACGAGGATCAAGTAATTAAATCCAGAGCAGAGATCTAAATCAGTAAAGACAATTTCTTATCAAAATAGGTCAATCCATTGTTACTTTCTAAAAATTGTAGTGGTGATCAAAATCTCTTAACAAAGTAGACTTAACAGTCTTTTGTAAATCCTCTCACAAGGTGACATTTCTACATTGAAGTGTTTGAAGACCTCTAACAAGGCCACTCCTTACAGGGTGATTAGATCCTCTAACAAGGTCACACCTAACAGTGTGTTATTGTAACCTTTAACAGGGTTGGCTCCTAACAGGGCTCACTTCAGAAGAGTGAAAAATAGTGACTAGTTGTAATTGGTGGTTTTTCCCATATTGGGTTTCCACGTTAAATATTGGTGTTATCTGTGTACATGTTATTTTGTTTATGGTTTATGTTTCTGCAATTAATTACTAAAGGATAATCACAGTTAATGTCTTAAGATTTTCTATGTTAACTGAGTGACAGTAGAATATCTATGTTAACCGAGAAACAATGATAAGTTTGTTTAAGACATCTAAGGGACTTGGATTTGTTTTTTTGGTAACTGATTCACCCCTCCCCTCTCAGTTACTCAAATCATTTCCAACAATTGGTATCAGAGCACCAAGTGCTTAAAGGGAAGGTTTCAAGGCCTAAGCTAAAGATCATAGATGTCTTATAAGAGGGAGATCCCAAAACTTAACAAAGACAATTTTGTTGCATGGCAAGATTTGATGAGGCTACATCTATCTACTATTGGAGATACTGGTTTGCAATTCTTGGACCATATGTATGTGGAACCACCGAGACCTTTGACTGTGGATCAGATGATAGACATGAAGCATCGTAAAATAATGATGATTGATATAGCCTTTCCACTCATCTATTATGAATTTGATGAAGTCAAGGAATGTCCTACTGCCTTTGATATGTGGAAAAAATTCAATGATATTTATGGAGGAGATGTCAATGTAAAGAGAGCCAAAGCAGAGAGTCTTAGAGGTCAATTTGATCAGATGAAAATGAAAAAAGGAGAAGACATTACAAAATACAGTGAAAGAATCAAGAAAAGTGTCAATGCCATCAGAGCTGTCGATGGAGTGATTGAAGATACAACAGTGGTTAGTAAGGTACTGGGAACTTTACTTCCTATATATGCAATTACAGTTTCAGATATTCAAGAGATGAGATGCAGTAATGATGTAACTCTAGATAGATTGGTTGGAAGACTTACAACTTTTGAGTTGGCTAACTTTGACAATTATTCTCCTAATCCTAGCAATCTTGAGTCTACATTCAAAGCTAAATTAAACCTCGAAAAGATGAAAGGAAAATAGATTGATAGTGATAGTGATGATGAAACTGATGATGAAGATCTGGAAATCATTGAAGCATTACTTGCAAGGAGAGATGCAAAAGGTAAAGGACAGTACAAAGGAAGAATGTCATTAATTTTCTTTTCATGTAATAAGGTTGGTCACATTGTTGCTAAGTGTCCGAACAAAGAAGACAAAGGTGAGAGAAAGTTCAACAAGTACAAAAGAAAGAAAGATTTCAAAAGCTACAAGGACAAAGGTAAGAAATATTGTTATATTGTTAAAGATTCTGACAGTGATGAAGATGAAGATGAAATGGTTTATATTACTATTAAGGATGAGTCAAATAATGAAGATAATGAAAAGACTGCACTATACTCTCATATTAGCAAGAATGACACTTGGATAATTGATAGTGGTTGTTCTCACCACATGACTGGTGATAAAACCAAATTTGGACATCTTGAGCACTATGATGGTGGGAGTGTCAATTTTGGGATTGATGAACCCTACTATGTAAAAGATAAAGGTTGTATTGCTTTAACAGAAGGAATCAAATGTGATAATTCTTATTGGGTTGAAGGACTAAGGCGTAATCTACTAAGTGTGGCATAACTGAATAACATTGGTTTCAAGGTAGAATCCATGAATGGGAAGGCCAAGCTCCTGGATGGTAAGGGAAACCTAGTTGGAACTGGCAGGCAAACAAAAGGTAATCTATTCTACCTTGATCTCACTGAAAGTTCATGTTTTATTGCACAAGTAGAAGAAAGATGGTTATGGCATAAAAGGTTATGTCGTGTGAACTTTGATAACCTGGTCAACATAAGCAAGAACAAAAGAGTAAGAGGTATTCCTATTTTGAAGAAACCTGAATTAGCAATATGCAAACAATGTCAAATTGGGAAGATGGGCAAAACTAGCTTCAAGAGCAAGAATTACAATACAGAAGAAGTCTTGGAATTGGTACATACTGATTTATGTGGACCAATTGGAACAACAAGTTACACAGGTGAGAAGTATTTCATTCTATTTGTTGATGACCATTCCAGAATGATGACTATTATGTTTCTCAAATAAAAATCAGAAGCTTTTCAGAAGTTCAAGTGGTACCTTGCCAGAGTTGAAAAATAAATAGGAAAGAAACTTAAATACTTAAGATTTGGCAGAGGAGGTGAATTCATCTCTAATGAATTCAATGAATTCTGCAATGAAAGAGGAATCAAGAGACAAGTATCTGCCCCAGGTACACCACAACAGAATGGTATAGCAGAAAGAAGGAACATATCTATTATGGATTGTTCAAGAACCTTGATGATTGAAAAGAATTTTGCTACCAAATACTGGAAGGAAGCCATCAACATTGCAATTCACACCTTGAATCGAGTTCAACTGAAGAAAGGTACTGAGAAGACACCTTTTGAATTATGGTATGGCTATAAACCTAATATTTGTTATTTCAAAGTATTTGGAAGTAGATGTTACATCTTGAAGGAAGAAAGAAATGGAAAATTTGATGTAAAAGGTGATGAAGGTATATTCCTAGGCTACTCCTGCAAAATCAAAGCATATAAATGTTTGAATCTTACTACTCATAAAGTAATAGAAAGTGTGCATGTAAAGATTGATGAGTTTGCAGAGAGAAATGAAGAACAAAGCAGTAAACAGCTAGAGGACTACAAAATTTTGTGTATTATGAACCTGACACTATACATAAGACACAAGCAATGGTGATTGGAAAGCATCCTTGTCAACCATTGAATTCATTTGCACAAAATCAAACAGTTCAACCTGAGTTGTAGCCTGTGCAACCCGAGCTGCTAGTAGAGGAAACTGAATCTCAAACTGAAGAAATTGAGTCACAGATAGAGGGAACCGAGTCGCAGACAGAGGCACCCAAGTCTCAGACAAAGGCGCTCGAGTCTCAGATAGTGGAACCCAAATATCAAACAGAAGAGCATAACAAAACTTTTGAGCATGGTGACCCAAGTGGAACAAGCCCAGAATCAAGAAGGAAGGATCATGTACTTGAAAAATATGTCAAAAGGCATCATGCACCTAAAACAATAACTAGAGATCATACAAAAGGTGTAATGGCAAGGAACAAAATCAAAGGTACATGTTTGCTTAGTGAAATTGAACCTAGAACTATTAAAGATGCATTGAATGATGAAAGTTGGATCGAAGCAATGAATGAAGAGATTGGGCAGATAGAAAAGAACAAAACCTGGACTCTTGTACCTAGACCAAAAGATAAGAATGTGATTGGTACTAAGTGGG
Source organism: Thuja plicata (assembly GCA_018584345.1). Lineage (NCBI taxonomy): Eukaryota > Viridiplantae > Streptophyta > Pinopsida > Cupressales > Cupressaceae > Thuja > Thuja plicata. The sequence continues at coordinate 5,300,096 of MU225791.1, read as the reverse complement.
TTTTCAGAAACAAGATGAATGAAAAAGGAGAAGTTTCTAGAAACAAGGCAAGATTGGTATGTAAAGGATATGCTCAAGAAGAGGGTATTGATTATGGAGAAAATTTTGCTCCTGTTGCAAGACTTGAAGGAGTCAGAACTCTTCTGGCATATGCTACACACAAAGGATACAAGGTATATCAAATGGATGTAAAATATGCATTCTTGAATGGAATTCTTGAAGAGGAAGTCTATATTGAGAAATCTAAAGGTTTTGTAGATCCTAGCAAAATGAATATGGTTTGCAAACTACACAAAGCACTGTATGGACTGAAGCAAGCTCCTAGAACCTGGTATGAAAGATTGCATGGTTACTTGATAAGTATTGGATTTCAGAGAACTAATGACAATAGTAACTTGTATATCAAAGGACCTCAGAACAAGATACTATTAGCAGAGATATTTGTTGATGATATACTATTCACTAGATATGATTATTTATGCAAAGCATTCTCTGAAGCTATGAGTAAGGAATTTGAGACGTCTATGTTTGGTGAAATCAAATTCTTTGTTGTTTTACAAGTTTATCAGATTAAGGATGGTATCTACATTACTCAGTCTAAATACATCAAAGAGATACTGAAGAAATTTGGGATGGAAGATTCCAGACCAGTTAGAACACCCATGCCTACTGGACATAAGTTGTCTAAGGATGATGATTCAAAGGAAGTAAACTAGACTACCTATAGATCCATGATTGGTAAACTTCAATATGTTGTTCACATCAGACCTGATATTGCATTAGTAGTTGGTATTGTTGCAAGGTTTTCAGCTAATCCTAGAGAGAATCATTTGATGGCTATCAAAAGGATTCTGAGATATCTTAAGGGTACTGAAGACTATGGATTATGGTATAAGAAAGGAGGAAACTTTGATTTGAAGACTTCTACTGATGTTGATTGGGATGGAAGTGTCGATGACAGAAAGAGCACAAGTGGTGGAGCATTATTTCTTGGAAAGAGGTTAGTCTCTTAGACAAGAAAGAAACATAATTGCATTTCTCAGTCTACAGCAGAGGCAAAGTATGTTGTTGTGGCAGTAAATTGTTCAAATATCATATGGTTCAAACAACTGTTGTCAGGTATGAAGGAAGAAATCAAAGAAATAGTTATAATCTATTGTGACAACACCAGTGCTATTAACATTTCAAATAACCCTGTGATGCATACTAAGACTAGACATATTGGAATAAAGTATCATTTCTTGAGAGAATTGGTTCAAGACAAGGAAGTAAGATTGGAATATGTGAGTACTAAAGAAAAAATTGCAGAAATATTCACCAAACCATTACCTAAGGATGCATTTTTGTATCTTAGAGGAAAGCTAGGGGTAATTCCCCTAACTAAGGCTCACTAAAACACAATTTAGTGATGCATCAACCAAGCTACAGAACAAATTTAACATGTTGATGCAAATATTTAGAGCTTATTGCATATGAATCAGCACAAACAGGTACATTATAACTTTATTGGATATATATATATATCAGTTGGTGTCTTTGGCATTGGTTGTCAAAGAGGGAGAGATTACTAATGTCATAAAGATTACTGGTGGAGAGATTGATGACAGAGGGAGATATTTTATCAGAGAAAATAGAATGATGTAAGAGGGAGAAATCTGTATTTCAATGATTATGAAGACAAAGGAATTTTTTGGATGATAATTAGAATGAATCTAAGGACATTAATAAAATTTGATTCTTATATCTGTTGCTTTATAATTCTTTGTATTATGACATGTTGTGTTGTCATCAATGTCAAAAAGGGAGATTGTTGATGACAAATATTCAATTGTGTATTGTCATTGATGTTTACACAAATGTCTAATCCTATCTGAGCACAGACAGTGTATGCCAAGATCTCTCGGGCATTGAAGAAGACCAAAGTGATTTTCAGTTCTAACTGAGTTCACTCCGGAATTATAGTGTTGGTTGGGAGTTGAAGGATTTCAGTGTTGACCAAGTTGAGCATTCAGTGTCAGCCGACTAACAACAATTTACATTTTATGTTTAATTGGTTATATGCAGCTGACAGACATGAGTTTAATTGATTATTTGGAAGGTTATTAAGGCCAACTTGACAAGGCTTATCATATATATAAGGTCAAGTTTGGATTGAATATGAAGATGTAAGAAAGTGAGATATGTGTTTCTGATATCAAAACAGGTCAATCCATTGTTACTTTCTAACACTTGTAGCAGTGATCAAAATCTCTTAACAGAGTAGACTTAACAGTCTTTTGTAAATCCTCTCACAAGGTGACATTTCTATACTGAAGTGTTTGAAAACCTATAACAAGGCCACTCCTTACAGGGTGATTAAATCCTCTAACAAGGTCACACCTAACAGTGTGTTCTTGTAACCTTTAACAGGGTTGGCTCCTAACAGGGCTCACTTTAGAAGAATGAAAAACAATAACTAGTTGCAATTGGTGGGTTTTCCCATATTGGGTTTCCACGTTAAATCTTTGTGTTATCTATGTACATGTTATTTGATTTATGGTTTATGTTTCTACAATTAATTACTAAATGATATTCACAGTTAATATCTTAAGGATTTTTATGTTAACTGAGTGACAGTAGAATATCTATGTTAACCAAGCAATAGTGATAAATGTATTTATGACATCTAAGGGACTTGGATTTGTTTTTGCGGTAACTAATTCACCCCTCCCCTCTCAGTTACTCAACTCATTTCCAAAAATTTTATGTTTTGGTCCATCCTAGTGGCACCATGCTCATGTAAAAGGAATATTTTGGCATCACCAAACTATCCTCTTCTTGCATAGAATAGAAATGAGCTATTTTGAGAGCATACAAATTGCTTTCTTTTGAAATAATGATATTATGAATCAATTTAATCTCAACATTATTTTTTTTGTTTTTATTTTTGACATGCACTGCAAAACTTATTTAGCAATAATTGTGTTTTTCATTGATCAATTAAGTCCCATCAAATCCCCTGTTATCCAAAACCACTCGGCCATCATTTGGCAGGAACTATGTTGCAATGCAACCCTTGTTTAAAGTGAAAATGGGGGGATGTTTGAATTTGAATAATGAATTAGGAAATGATATTAGCTTAATAAATTACATGTTAGGGAAATATATAGGTTCAATATCAAAGATTATGAACATTGGTCTCTACCCAAAAAACCAATCAAAGGATGAGATAGAAGACTTGGACAACTATAATATTAAAATTTGGAACTTGTATGTAAGTATAATAAATTCAGTTGCCTTAATATGAAAACCATGCTTAGGTCCATCTTTTTTATGTCAAAAGACAATTTAAATATCATGCTAAATAATCTTATATTATGTGAACTTATATTGGCAAATAATAAATAATAACATCACCATAAGATAATAGCAATGAGGTAAAAAATTAGCAACAGAAGAACACCACATAACATGTAGGATGTACATTAAGAAACCCTTGTCAGGAAAAACTCCATCGAGAAGAGAGGCCAACTATGCATTATTAACAATAAATATTATAAAAATGTATTCACTTTCATTCTCATTTTTTCCTTGAACCTAGTAGCACATGTGTATCTATGAACAACCTCAGGTTATTCCTGGGACTTATCCTTACTCCTACAAATTAGCTCTACCTTTAATTATTCTTTATTTTATTGTACATACAAAGAGCTAAGTTTATAGAATGGTGAGAGATCCAAAACCACCAAATAGGGCATCCAAAGAAGGGTCTTCATTCCAAATGACCACAACCCTCGGATTACCTCCATGAAAGTTGAAAAGATATCAATTTTGGATCCAATATTTTTCCTCCAACTTGGGCACTTATTCTTGTGAGATAAGCATTATATTACATGTAATAAATGATGGAATACCAAGAGATAACTATTGCCTCTTCCAAGCTCCCACTTGAAGAATCCCAAAGGTAAATCATTTGTCTTCTTTCTAAGTCATTCATTACCCCGTTCTAGGCATCCATATGTGGGGAAAATAATATTAAAGGATTGTGTTCATAACTCACCTTTACTGTTGCTAGTAGAATCCATCTCCCCTAATGAATGTATTATAAAGAATAGTGAGTATAAATATTATAATATTTTTCAATACACACCAAGTGCCTTAGGACACTTTTCAACAATGTTGGAAACATGTCATAGGATTTACAAGGTATATGTCACCATAATCCTAACATACATTATATACAGTATAAATATACCAAACAAGAGAAACACATATATTGGTCACCCATGTGTTGGACATAGATTGTCATTAAAATAGATGATTAATTAATGATTAAAAATTATTAATTAATAGATGAAAATTAGTGTTTTTAATGTAAAGTTGCAACCCTGTCTATTTTCGAGTGTCTACACATTGTCATTAATGTCAAAGGAGTTTTAAAGAGGAGTCAACAAATTGTGAAGAATTAAATGTAATTGTATATAACCCATCAACATGTAATTGTACACCCACAACTATCATAATTACTTTACTTCTATTATGTCTATCCATGAGCATTTGAGTTCTGAGAGCACAATGGCTAGCTATGATGTTGAAATAAATTTGAGTATGTTTGTATTATTTGTTTTCATCTATTCTAATTTGTAGAGATGATCTGGAATTAATTGTGAACTCAAAAAATGAGTTTACTCTAGCAACTTGTTAATTTATGCATTGTACCACAATTAAGAGTTGTGATATGTGGTTTGGAAAGAGAGTATGCGTACACATGTTGTATCAAATTCTAAAGTTTTTGGTGTTGATCATCACTAGATAGAAAGATAGCAATGAAAAAATGTTTTTGGTTCTAAATTTTATGTCATATCAGGTACACAAGCTACACTAGACTCTTATATTCATAAAGCCAGAGTTCAAATTCTTGTAAAATTATGTGTAGAAGGGTGTCACCAAGGTGTTAGTTATTACTACACTATCTTGGGAAATTGAGTAGGATTGAATCTGCACATTAGAGGCTTGACATTGGTTACCATCCTGTTATTTAATCTAAATATCCTACAAATTATATGTATAGTGTAGAATGTTTATTCTTCATTATTCTTGCTTGTTTTTTTTATTTTCGTTATCTAATTAGGCAAGTATTAATCAACTATTCATTCAACTTGTTTATGGTTTTCGTCAAGTTGTATCTGTGAGATTATAAATAAAATCAATGCAAAGTATTAATGGATTCAACAATAAAAATCCTCAAATTTACAAAGAAATTATAATCCACTAATAAAGCATGCAAGATGAATGCATGAGAAGTGAATCAATTAATAATATTACCTTCACATTGTTGATGACAATTATTTAATTGTGTATTGTCATTGATGTTTACACAAATGTAGTGATATTACACAAATGTCTATACCTAAACTGAGCATAGTTAGTGTATGACATGTTCTCTCGGGCATTGAAGAAGACCAAAGTGATTTTTAGTTCTAACCGAGTTCACTCGGGCAATGCAGTAACAGTCAGGCATTGAAGGATTACAAAGTTAACTGAGTTATACATCTAGTGTAGCCGACTAACAAAAGTTTACATTTTATATTTAATTGGTTATATGCAGCCGACAGACTTAAGTTTTATTATTTATTTGGAAGGTTATTCGAGTTGGCTTGACAAGGCCTATCATATATATACAAGGTCAAGTTTGGATTGAATGTGTGGAAGTGTGGAAGTAATAAGCATAAATATATGGCTGAGTTTTGATATGAAGAGTGAAGGCAAAATCAGGTGGGATTCTGATTAAGGACAGAACATCCAGACAGAGCTACAATAGAATATTTGATCAGTAAGGATCCAGTTTAAAGCTAGAGCAGAGATCTGAATCAGCAAAGACAGTTGCTTCGACAAACAAGTCAATCCATTGTTACTCTCTAACAATTGTAGTAGTGATTCAAAACTCTTTACAGAGTAGACTTAACAGTCTTTTGTACATCCTCTCACAAGGTGACATTTCTACATTGAAGTGTTTGAAAACCTCTAACAAGGCCACTCCTTATAGGGTGATTAAATCCTCTAACAGGGTCACACCTAATAGTGTGTTTTGTAACCTTTAATAGGGTTGGGTCCTAACAGGGATCACTTTAGAAGAGTGAAAAATAGTAACTAGTTGCAATTGGTGGTTTTCCCAAATTGGGTTTCCACGTTAAATTTTGGTGTCATCTGTGTACATGTTATTTTCTTTATGATTTATGTTTCTAAACTTAATCACTAAAGGATAATCACAGTTAATATCTTAAAGATTGCTTTGTTAACCGAGTAACAGAAGAATATCTTTGTTAACCGAGTAACAGTGATAAGTTTGATTAAGACATCTAAGGGACTTGGATTTGTTTTTGTGGTAACTGATTCACCCCTCTCCTCTCAGTTACTCAACTCATTTCCAACACACACAAATACTTTCATTATCTCCATTGTCTCTTTAAGCTATCTTCAAATGATAGTATTGTTGCTATCAAATTTTTGCACAAACACAAGTAGTAATATGATCACACAAAAGCTGAAAGATTATGGTTAGAGAATTATGATGGATGAAAATCAATTTTTATAGATTATTTTTATATATTGATCAATAGTGGAGATTAGTTGAGACAATATTTGAAGATCAATTCTTGACATTGATAAGAGGAATTAAATACTAACAATAGGAGTTAACTAATAGCCTGATTTAGTAAACTAGAATTCACAGAAGAATGACGGCTGAGAGAAGTGAGAGTAGATGTTAGTCGAACTAAAGAGGTTGATGTGCATGAGAGATAATAATAGAATTAAATAAATCAATTATTAATTGTATGTTTGTGGTAGATAAAATAAAATAATAATTTTTTTGGGAAGAATTGTACTCAAGAAAAGGAATAATTAAATAAATATAAATAATTTATTTAATTATAGAAGAATATTTAACTAGTCAAATAATTAAAAATAATCTTTTAATTACAATGAAAAAGAAGAATAAATGGAAATGAATTAATTAAATAATTAAAAATTATTTAATCAATGTGCAAATGATAGAAAATAAATTAAATAATTATCGATAATTTGAATTATGAATTAGGAAATTATTGGTAATTTGAATTATGAATTAGGAAATGACATTAGCTCAATATCAAAGATTGTCAACATCAGCCTCTATCCAATAAACCAATTAAAGGGTGAGATACAAGGCTTGGACAACTACAACATGAAATATGAAACTCATATGCAAATCTAAAAAGTTGTCTTGATGTGAAAAACATGCTTAGATCCTCATTCTTAATGATGTCAAAAGACAACCTAAATATCATGATTGATGATTGTATCTTATGTGAACTTACATCGACAAACAATAGATAATAATATCACCATAAGATAGCAACAATGAGGCAAAAAATAATAACATAAGATCACCACATGCCACATAGGATTTACATGGAGACATAAATGTGGGAAAGAGATCCACTAAGAAGAGAGACCAAGCATGCATTATCAACAATAAATTTGATTACAATACATTCACTTGCACTCCCTTCTTTGCATCAAACCTAGTGGCACATGTGTGCTTCTGAACAACCTCCTTATGCCTTAGACATGTCCTTGCTCCTCCAAATCAACTCTATATTCAACTATTACTCATTTCACTGCACATCCAAAGAGCTAAATGTACAAAATGGAAAGAGATCCAAAACCACCATAAAAAGCAATCTAACAAGGCACTTCATTCCAAATGACTACCACCCTTGCATTACCTCTTAGCATTACTTTTCTACCATTGTATTTAACCAAATTACATTCCTACCATTGTATTTAATCATATATATAAATATTTTGTAATTTTCCTTCCTATGTTGCAGTGCATGTCTTCTTACCTCTAGTTTATTCATCAAGACCAATTGGTTATTAAGGATAGTATGAGGATTTATTGACTCAACTCAGAATCCCAATACTCTATACTTCCATTTATTTATGTTTTTTATTCTAATTCCCTATATTTTCTTCATTTTTTATATAGGAGCACAATGCTCTTACTTGAAGGTTACTCACATATAATAGAGGATTCCAATATGAGTTATAAAGAGCAACTAGGTTATGCGGGAAAAATCACACATTACATTTTGTAGTTCAACTATAGAATCATGAAAAATAGTAAAATACTCATAAGTAGTAACCATATAATAGGGAAAATCACAATACATCTACATAAACTAAAAACATAAAAACCTCTCCCTGAGAAATAAAGTATATACTTGAGAAGGAGGTCTACAACTAACAATTTGTCAGACAAGATTAACTAACTTAACCACCTTTTCATTTAGCCTTCTTATTTTGTTTCCTTATTCTCAATTATCTTCTCATATTGAAGCTTCATATTTTCTTTTTATTTAGCCCAATCAACTTGTTGCTATTGCGATTGTTGAGTCAATTTGTTCATTGGAAAGAACTTGTTTTCAACATACATTAAAGGAATTGACTACACTAAGTATACCTTGACTCAGATTCTGGGCATAACTGATAGTTATTGAAGACACGGGTCTGAAAATAGTCCTACAAGGGACAAAGCAACCTTGCAAGAGATGAACAATTGTGACTTTGGGGAATATGATACAAATTTGAAAATTATGATGTGTGTATGTTCAAGTGACTCTTTCAAGCCACCTATGCTTTTACATGGTTTAACACAACGAAGATAGTAGAAACAATAGCTACCTTAAGGAATTGGATTTGCATGAAATATTATAGGCCCATTTCTTGGTAGTCCTTTGGCTCACAGAATAGTATCACCCCCAGAAGGGCACTCATGTTTTTTCCTTTTGCCAGGTATTGTTTCCATGATACAAAGATCTCTTTCGCAACACAATACCCTGGGGCAGGTATGATAGGAATCTTGGGGGCGAATATTCCCTTCCCTTTCACTATAATACGTTACTTTTTGGAGGTGAATCAAGTAGGCTACTAAAAAACAAATTCTATTAAGATATGTGGCATCCCCCAAGCGGTTTGTATGCGTATAAGATACTTAAGCCTCTAGTGGACCGCGTCGACTCCTTAGGCACTATTTGTCCAATTTAAACTATCATCCACACACCACATCTAAGCTTGGTGGGATTGAGAAAAGTTTTTGTTGAGTGTCTCATTTCTATACCAACCGGGGTATTTATCGGTTTGAGGTCATCCACTAAAGGGGAAACATGCCCTCTAGACAAGCCTCTCTCGAAGCTAGAGTAAGCTAAGATTTCTCTTCACCCAAGTTTCGTGAAGGCGAGGGGAGAGGATATGGATATAGTTTAACCATATCATCTTGTAAATTAAGGGATTTGTATAATGACAAATAGCTCAAAAGAAGTGTTGAGAAACACTTCTTCAAACACACGAAAAAGAATTAATTTCAAATTGAACCTAATTATAACAAATAAGTGTTTTCTACCTAATCAAAAGATACAATAGTATCATTAAGCATGAAAGTTAAGTTTATTTCCCACACATCAAGAAGGAAAGCATGTAAGAAAGGTGTATTTTTTCTCCTTAAGTTATTCAAGAATTTGTGACATTAATTCCCTAATGCATTCAAGATTGGATGTGGTTAATTACATTAAGAAACATGCATTCATAGACTAGTATTTAAAGCATGCAAGTTCATTCCCAAAATCCATTAAAATCCAAGGAAACTTGCATGAAAAATATTAGTAATCTTAAGTATTCAACCCTCAAATGCTGTAAAAGGAAAAATAGATTAGTATCACTCAAAACTAGCAAAAATAAATGTTTTTTGTGACAGGGCAGAGACAGAAGGTTACAATCAATAGTCCACTAGAATCATGCTGGAGATAATATGTCAATTCCTGAAATTTCCTAAAAGCCCTCAAATTCTTGAATCCTTATCTTAACTCCTGTGAAGCTGAAACCACTCTCAAACATCCTAAAAGTATATACACAAAATGTAACTTAAGTATAATAACTTATACTTAATTGTTACATTTTTTGCATGGTCCTGATGCTGAAATTGGTATGTCGGGGCCTGAAGGGCACATAAGAATCCTCAAGAAACCACCCAAAAGATACACATCTGCCAGAACTAGTTGGAAAATCAAATAGGGTGGAGACGACAATGACAGGTCACAAACCCCAATCTGCACAAGCATCAGTCAAACTATGGAAACACGGTTAACTAGCGCAGATATCAATCTATCCAGACACCAATCTACAAAGACAAATTTTAAAACATTAAAACATAGGTCCTTTTTTCATATCCTAAACAACAGTCTATTGTTGTAGATGCCCACCTGCGCAGATGACAGTTCTAGGTCACAGATGCCTCTGCGTAAATTAGAGATGACAATACGTGTCTGGATCTGGAAAATGGCAGAAATTTTTGAAAGTTTAAAAATCTTCAGGGATGTGGGTCCCACTGGGCATGTCAAAATGTATGTGGTTGAAACCTACCTATGTGGAACAAGCTCAGACATAAAAATGTTACAGATAAAAATTATACCAGTTACATTAACATATCAAAAACTTAGTTCCTACACAAATCTTCTTCCACAACCTCAGATGAGCTGAAACAAGTGCACCCAAGACTTGTTTGATTTTCTCTTAGAGTTTTGTGGGTGTGCTCTCACAACACAATATTTAAATCCCACTATTGATTGCTTGCTTGAGATGATTAATCCTATAATGAAAACTAATGGATTGATAAAGAACTCAAGAACAATTATGAAGAACTTGCATCAAGATTTCACCATTGATGCAAATGCATATTCAAACTATTAAACTAAGATGAATTGCAAGATTAATCTAAGATTCATTCACCATTAACCTAGCATGTCATTTATAGATTCAACAATGAACTAAGATTGAAAATCATGAAAATAAACTATGAAATCCTAGAGCAATACTAGCATGATAACAATGCATAAAATGAGAGATGATTTGCAAGGAGCGAGGCCTCCTATTTATAAATTTTTGGAGGGATTGGATGAGGTGGATCTCATGTGGCATACACATATATTCCACATGGGATAAAGGAGTGGTCATGCAAGAGGGAGAGTTTCTCACATATGTGTGAGAAACTCTTGAAAATGATGACTCGCTAAAAAATGTAAGAGGGTGGGAGAACCAAAGTGAGTCACATGTTGAGCATCTTCAAAAGAGGAAACAGGAGACAAGATGTAAGAGAAATGACTTGGGCTATTTTAGGCAAAGGGAATGGACAAATCCCATCGGAGGGGTGCTCACACATGTGTGAGCACCATTAGGAGGTTAATTGTTGTAGGAATTATAAAATTAGTCTAATAAATCTAAGTTTAATTAGAGGAGTAGGATTAGGGGGGATAGTGATGGGTATAGATTAGGAATCTAGGCTAGATTCAGGATTAATCCAAATTAGATTTAGATTAATCATAACTTAGTAGAATGTTAGAATGCGGAGGGAATAAAAAAATTAAAATTTATTTAAAGGGGGATTTAATGGAGGGAATGCATTAAATAAAATTTAATACATTTAGGAGGAAATGTATTTAAATTAAATTTAGATACCATAGAAGATGAACCAGATTTAATTAAACAAATTTAATTAAATAGGTAGGAGAATATAACAAATATAGATGATTAATTAAAATTAACTATAATGTTATGGGAGAATATTAATTTAATTAATTTAATTAATAAGAGTGCTAAGGGACATTTTTATACGTCTACACAATGTACGTGGATTTGGAGGATTTTGAGGCTATTATGATGTAGTTATCAAGAGTTATACCCTCTTTCATGCATATTTTTTGGAGGCATCCGAGATTGAGTTCTTTTTTGGGGTTTGTAGTGGAAGTCAGAGTGGAGTTCAGTTTTTCAAATAATTTTAGGCTAGCCTTCTATAAAGTGAATTCCTTAGAGATTTTTCCCAGTTCTTTCTTCTTGCTAGTTTTTTTCACATTGCATATTGCTAGAAGATTGTATTATGACTCATTTTCAGACTTGTAGCAGCAAATTTCTTTGATTTTGATATAGTATAGATTGGTCCTTCTCCTATTGGCATGTTTAGAGCATTGAGTTATGAATTTAGCTTAATTAATGTGGTTTTGGAAAGGCCCTCTAATTGATTATTTTGAGGTATTAATTATTATTGCGTGTTGTTTTCATTATTTTAGTTGCATATTATATTATTTGGGTTTCAGTTACTAAGTTGTTGAAATCATCTTTCCATCTTGGAAATTTTTTTCTTAACCTTTAATAATTTTGGTTAATGAATTTGTGTTGTGAACAAAGATAAGATTTTCAGAGTTACTGTGAATCATCAAGCTGTTAGGGGTTTGGGAAAACATATTTTGGTGTATCACCCATTTAGATATAGATTTCACTTTCTGCATATCTTTCTATCTCTTTTCCTGGCAAAGATAGTTTTTAGGTGATCAACAAGGGAAGCCGAACCACAATCCATAGATTGAATTTCATTATAGGTACACCCACATACCTGAGAGTCTTTCCATGTTTCATGAGATTTCTTAGTTTCATACTTTAGCATTTCACGTGCAATCCTTCATGACAATACTTTTTGGCATGCCTGGTGGGACTCTAAATTTCTCTTTAGTTAAAAGAGTTTCATTTAGACTGTTGTTTTGGTATGAACAACAATGTTTCAAACTCAAAGAGGTAAAATTAATCATACTCTATGACTCATTTCTTTGATTTTTTAGCAGATACTAGTTATTGCAGCTTATGAGAAAGGTTCATACATGTCAAAGTAAGGAAAAATTTGATATGGAGCTACCACCTACAATAAGGGGTGGTAGAGAATCAAGGAGAGGATCTAGATTATGTAATAGAGGAGGAAGGACATCTTTTCGTGATACTAATCCTACTGTGACAACATTTAGGAATCCTATTTTTTTAATTTTTGATGATTTATCTAATCAATTAACTGAGGATTTCTCATTCCCAAGCAGTTTCGGTGCTCCTAGCACATTCTATTCATAATTACTAACAGTTACAGAACAATTACCAACAATTGTAGTTCTTATACCAATAATTAATCAAGTACAACAACCTGTTATAAATTCAGTTATTCAAGTACCACCTCAAATAGCTAGAAACCAACCTTTTGTGGCTTTCAATTTGGGCAGTCCACTAGATATTCAACAAAATCATGACATTTTGGGAGCTGCACTTAAAATTCTACCATATTTTATAGGTGAGGACCATGTTTCAGCCATTAAACATATAAGGGATGTAGTTTCTTTGTGTGGGTTACATCAAGTAACTCATCATGATTTTGCATTAAAGTTGTTACCTACTTCTCTCTAGGGAAAAGCTAATGAATGGTTTAGGGAGTTACCATTAAATTCAATTTCTACTTGGGATGAATTAGGTGGGTAGTTGAACCGTCAATTTGAGGATAAGTATGATCATTTATCACTGGTTGAATAATTGACCATAATCAAAAGGGATCCAAGTGAGTAGATTTTTTTTATTTTAATAATAGAATTAGGAAGACATGGATCAAAATTCCAGCCCCAGTCAAGTCATCAAATTATTATACTTTCTTGTTCTATTTGAAGTCATTAAGCAATAATATATCCGTACAAATCCAATCTATGGGAGGACGATCATTACCAACAACTTTTAACATTGCCATAAAAGCTAAAAATAGATTGATTCAAGCTAGTAAGTTGGCTCCTAGGCCTTCAATGCCTATTTTTGTTGAGATACAGTCAATTGAACCTATTATTCCTCCAATTGTGGCTCCAATTCTATCATTTATAGCCTTTAACAATCAAGTTGCAGTCTAAGGAGTTGTTGCTTCCTTAAACCAATATGAAGAGTTTAAGGCCATGTTGGAGTGTAATGAGAGGCTGTAAAAAGTAGTCCAAAATTTGGGCAGTGAGGTAGTTAGTTCAAAGCACCAAAATCAAGGTAATAAACCTTATCAAGCACCTTATAAGCCAAGGCCCAATTATCAACCTAGTAATCAGATGCAAGGAAGAGGATATAATTAAAGGGAAGGTCAACCCTATAATTTGAATATCCCAATTTTATCAAATGAATTGGTACCTACTCAGAATAATATGGCACAAGATCAAGAATGGTGTAACACATGTAATCAACACCATTTTTTGGTTGATTGACCATAAGCCTTGCGAAATTGAATTCTTGATCTTAAAAATACCACGCCTTCATATGTGTAATCATCAAAATGATCTCAAGGACAACATGATCAAGGTAAACCTGGTGTTGCCTTGATGAACTACATGGAAGGTGAGGAGTGTTTTTAGAATAATGAACCTATTTCAGTTGGTACAAGGTAAAAAAAAAGAGGGTTGTTGAAGTAGACTAGTAGGCTGATAAAGGAGATCAATAGGATGATCCGGTCCAAAAGCAAGGTTTTTATGGTTCACAAGATCAAAATGTTGAAATTCTACAAAGGGTTCAATATATATCAGCTCATGAACAACATAAAACATCAACACAACCAATACAAAGCCATGCATATGTTTTTTGTTCACAAGGGACAACAAAAGGTTATTTTTTCTCAGTTTAATATTGTTGATCAAATGAGAAAAATGACTTGTATAATTTCCGTGCTTGATGATTTATAATTTTCCTGGTCAAAAGGAGAATATAAGAAAAGCATTAGCTGAGATTTTAGCTACCGAATAACCAAATGAAAAGGCTAAAGTTTTAATTGTTAATGAATCGCAAGCCAAGAATGATCAACATAATCAGAGGTAAAACATCCTCCATTCTATGTTATGCTTATTGTTAATGATTTCTTAGTACATAACTGCATGATAGATTCAAGGACTAGTAGCTCTGTGATGCCCAAATAGCTGGTTGAAAAGTTGGGATTAACATATGAACCAATTGAGAAAGGCATTGTTCAGTTAGATGGATCAACCATCAATACAATTGGATTTATTAGGGATTTGGGCCTAACATTTCATACTTTCCCAAGCTTTTCAATTCCTCAAGATATATATGTGATTGATTTACCTCATTATTTTACAATTTGTCTCAGTAAAGATTTCACAGCTAAACTAAATGGTTACTTGTCATCTGATTAGTCACACATGTTTTTAAGAACACATTATGGTACTAGAGTGACTGTGAAATTTAAAATTTTTTCCAATAGCCACATTGAGCCACATACACCAAGTGTCGTAAATGCAAATTTAGTTTTTAATGAGAAAGATGAGCTTGTTGTCCATGATCCAAATACACCGTTAGAAGGGATTCCTGACATTACTCTTGACCAATGGGAAGATGAAAGTGATTCTGAATAGCTATTTAATCATATGGATGTTGGTTTGGGTAATTATATTATGATGAAACAAAATCATGTTAATCCAAATCTTGTAAAGGGTGAAAATGAACCAGATTTACAACAAGGTAATGAGTCTTGGAAGCTTTATTTTGATGGTTCAAGAAGAAAAGTGGATGTAAGTGGTGGTGCCATGTTGATTTCTCCCATAGATGAAAGGTATTATTTTACTTTTAGTTGTACAAATAATACAATATAATCTGAAGCACTGGTTCATGGCTTAGAATGGGCCAGAAAGATGAAAATCAACAATTTGTAGGTATTTGGGGATAGTGAGTTGGTTTTTAACTATGTACATAATCTGAATGTTACTGAGAATGAATTTTTCAAGTTGTACAAACATAAAATTTGGGATTTGATGGAATATTTTGAAGCTTTTAACATTGTTTCAGTACCTAGAGGGCAAAATAAGCAAGCTGATAAGTTGGTAGTCATGGGGACTGAATTTGACATACCAAAAGAGGTAAAAGCATATACAGGTACATCAATATGTTAAAGTAGTTGTAAGACCTTTTGTACCTGATAACAATGTAAGTTGGCAAGTATTTGATTCTGATGATCAAATAGTTAATTTTCTAATGGAAGAAGCTGAGTTTTCAAATGGAAATAAAAAAAGTTACAACAACATTATGGTGATAAGATATTACAGCTGAAAACCAACAAGTTACCTTAGGGTTTGGTCACCCTTGAGTCAATTTTTAATACTAATGATGTGGCCAGATAAAAAAAACCAGCATATCGGTCAAAGAGGATCTTTACGAGTCTATTGAGATAATGAAATATAAATTTTTGAAGCTAGGCAAGGTGTGTACCAGTAATGAAAAATAGACTTTTATTTCATTATGCCAAGAATATAGTGATGTTTTTGAATGGAAATATCATGATCTGAAGGGGTTTTTATCTCCAACTAGCCCAACATACCATAGAGCTGGAACCAAATGCAAAAACTAGTCAGGTAGAAGCAAAGGCCACTGAATCCCAAGCTGGAACATTTGATGAAGACTGAGATAACAAAGTTGATTAAAGATAATATCATTTTTACTATCAAACATATGTCTTGGGTTTGAAATTTTATGCCTATTAGGAAAAATAATGGTGAGATTAGATTGTGTGTGAATTTTAGAGACCTCAACAAAGAATCTCTAAACGATCATCACTTGTTGCCCTATATGGAGCAAATTTTGCAATGTGTATTAGGTTGTGATAGATTTTCACTTCTAGATTATTTTTTTCATGTTATAACCAAATTTTGGTCAATGAAGAAGATCAATATAAAATAACATTTACTATCAAGTGGGAAACCATGAAATATAGAAAAATATCATTTGGTCTTTCAAATGTTGGTGCTACACTCCAAAATGCAACTAAAATGGTGTTTTTAATGGCCTCATGAATAATTTTGTACTTGTGTACTTAGATGACATTGTTTTTTTCTCAAAGAATTCTAATGAGCATTTTGATCATTTAAAGAAGATAATTTAGAGATGTAGGGGATATGAGGCTTCATTGAGTCCAAAAAAGTGCATTTTTTTTGTTCATGAAGGAAATTTTCTTGGACATATTATTTATAAGCATGGAACTATAATTGACCCTAATAGGGTAAGTTTCATACTTGCATTGTCATTACCTGCACACAAGAAATTCTTACAAAGCTTTCTTGGCAGAGTTAATTTCGTTAGGAGGTTCATTTCTAACATTGCAGCTTTGATGAAACCAATGCCACAAATGTTAAAAAAAGACATAAGTTTTAGCTGGACTAAAGATGGTAAGGAAAGCTTTGAAGGGTTAAAACATGCTTTAGTTTCAGCTCCCACTTTAGTAAATTCAAATTTCACAAAATATTTCATATTGTATGCATTTAGATATAGTGATTCTATTTTAGCATTGTTGGTTCAGAAAAATGATGAAGGAAAAGAGTAACCAGTTTCTTTTTTAAGCCAAGGTTTGGAAGGTTATGAGAAAAGATTAACATTTGTTGAAAAGCATCTTTTGGATTTGATTAGAAATCTAAATAAATTCAAGCCATTGATTTGAAGTAGTAAGATTCATTTGATGGTTTCCCTTCCTAGTGTTAAAGATTTCTTATTCAATAAAGATCTGAATGATAATATAGCAGGTTGGATAACCCGAGTGTTGGAATATGATGTTCAGATTAAGGTTACTAAGATTATAAATGTAACCACCCTAATTTGGTCTACTCTAACCAAAGACCCTATTTTCCCTAAGACTGATCATAGCCCTAATTATGTCAGGACAATTACTCAATTAATTAGCATAATTCATTAAAATCAATTTAAACTCCTAAAATCAAAGTGATTTCATCACTAACTCACATTAATTACATTGGCCTATTTAATCAAATCAAAATAATTAAATACTTGGATAAAGTAATTAATTAAAAGGAAATAAATAAATCTCCTAGTTACAACTCCTCACTTGCAAAATGGAAAGTCAACCCATTAGCCAATGAGAGTTAAATCACATGGATCGCCAACGATTCAATCTCCACCTCTCTTCACAAATCAATCTTGACCACTCGTTCCCTGAATTCTTCTATAAAAGGAATGAATTTTGAGCTCAATGGGCCCCTAACTTTAGAATTTCATTTGCACTCTTATGTTGTCCTAATTTATTAGAAATTGAAATGCATTCTTAGCTCAATATTCATAATTTTCATAATCTTTCCTTTTTGGATCATTAAAATGAACTTTTCATTTACATTTAGCTTGCATTATACTTAAATCTTCCATTCTAAGCTTGAATATGTCACTGATTTATGCATAATCTGAAGGCAATTATAGAATTTATCATACTTTTCTTAGATAGGAAGCAATATGTCACTTTTCATGATTTCTATGTACTTTTTCCTCTCGTATTTCATGTTTTTATCACTAATCCAATGACATATTGAAGGGTTGTGTTGCAGCTTGCAGGTACAATATATACACACACAATAAGAGGTAGGGGTGTGTGAACAACTTGTTTCCATCCCTGAGGACAACCATCAGGGTCAAAATAATACAGTTTTGATTCACGCCAATTCAGATTAGAGTGCAATAATAACAAGATCTCCAAGCTACATTGAATAAATCAAGAATTACCTTCATACTAGTGAATGCCCTCAAGGTTTGAGCAACTAAAAAATAAGGTATTTTATAATTCAGGTTATTCCTTATGTCATTTTGGATGATATTGTATTTAGAAGGGACTATAATGGAGTTTTGTTTAGATGCATAGAATTATATCAAATTGATAGAGTTCTAGGAGAGTTTCATAATGGACAAGTAGAAGGTCATTTTGCAGCTAGAAATACAACATTGAAAATCATGGAGGTCGGTTACTATTGGCCAATTTTATATAAGGATGCATTCATATGGGTAAGGAGATATTTGAAATGTGAATTTTTTGTTGATAAATAGAGATTAGCAGTGTTACCCTTGCATCCAATTCAGGTGGAATGAAGTTTTTGTTGATAAACAGAGATTAGCAGTGTTACCCTTGCATCCAATTCAAGTGGAACAACAATTCATGAAGTGGGGACTTAATTGTATTGGTCCCATAAACCCTCCATCAAGTTCAGGGCATAAATATATTCTGACATTAATAAATTATTTTACAAAATGGACCGAAGTTGTTTCTTTAAAAGAAGCAAATGAAAGTTTGGTATTTAATTTTTATGAAGATCTGGTTGCACATTTTGGTACACCAGATTCTATTATTTCTGATAATGATTTGGCATTTGTAGGCATAAGGATAAATGAGTGGGTTGTATGTGTTAGAATAACTGAGAGGGGGGGGGGGGGGAATCAGNAATGAGTGGGTTGTATGTGTTAGAATAACTGAGAGGGGGGGGGGGGTGAATCAGTGACCTCAAACATTAATCCTTAAATCAACCCAAAAACTTATTACCACATTTATAAGCTTCTAGTTATCTTCAGTCCTACAAGATTATTGCCTTGAAATATTAATAACAAATAACTATAGCTTGAATTACTCTTTCAAACCTTATTCTTAATTTTACCGATTAGCAGTCTTTCTATTTACCAAAATACAGTAAATAAATAGTGTATACCATTCAATCCAGATTTACTTATGTAAAATGCAAAACAATAAAGTAATGACTCATAAACACATTGACACATGGATTTTTAATGTGGAAACCTTGTGGGAAAAACAACTGGGACCGGTAACCCAAATTTTCACTCTTCTAAAGTGAGCTCGGTGAAGAACCAACCTTGTTAAAGGTTACAAACACACTGTTAGGTGTGACCTTGTTAGATGATTTAAATGAATAGTTTGTCACTTAGTATCTGACATCTAATGCTACCATCCTTTATCAAACGCTCACTTGGCCTATCAATAGGTATCAGGCATATCCAATGCTACTTTGCATGATCAAAATTTTTGATACTCCTTGGAAGTATCTCAATTAGAAAAGACTTTTAAGTACTGCTCGGTTAAGAGACTTGATGCTTCAATGGTTAAATTGAAACAGTAAATTGATCTGTTCACATATACAACTAGAATTGCATATTTTCAGATCTATTGTAAGTACATTACCTTTCTAATCAATGTTATTGATTCAATACCTTTGCTCCACATTGTTCTTCTCTGTGATGTTGTATCACTGTTCGTCAGTGTCTAAAAAAATTAGCTCTTTCCTCAACTTGATTGATCAACTCTGAATGAAGACTTTCTTCTCCTTCAAAATCTCTTCAACATCTATTCTCTTGTCACTCCCCCTAATTCACATTGAATTAGCTTGTCTCTTATATAGACATAATTTCACTATTTCTTGGCTTTCTTCATCTTGGCGTGATCCACAATTCTCGCCAATTAGATTTAAAGAAAAACTCATGTTTTATCTCTTAGAGATCTTCTTGCCAACTGGACAAAACAACTTTAAATCCTTTACTTATCTATGGCTTTATCTTGTCGATTAAAACAATGATAACTACCAGTTAAGTCTATATTTAGCTCTTGACAGCTAAGCCTTTTTTCATTTGTGAACTCTTTGTTTTGTCGGTCAATACTTCAGTTAGTCATCGGTGACAACTGACTATTCTGTCAATGAGACTTCGGTTGTCTTTGGGATCTCTGATCATCGGTGTTCTATCCGTTGGGCTTTACTGTAATTTTGTCCATCAGGTTACACTGTGTTTTTGCTCGTTGGGTAACACTGTGACTTTTCTCATCGGTAATGTTGTGCTTCTTCTTGTCGGGTAACACTGTGACTTTGCTCTTGTTGGTTTACTCTATCTGTCGGTGTGCACTCTGTCAGTGTATACAGTCACTTTGTGAATACTTAACTTTTATGCATTATTGATAGCATAGCCTTTGATTCATTGGTTCTTTGAAGTATTTAGCAATATGTACATGACCATATAGATTATATCAAGTTGACATCAATGATAATACAATACATTAACTAATTTAATGTCTTGCATTAAATTTTTGTGTCTTGGTGATCATCAACTTCATCTTCAAACATTCAATCAGTTATAGTTCACCAATCTCTCCCTTTGGCATTGATGGCAACACACTATATTATCACTAACACAATATGAAATATAATAGTTGAAGTTCACCAAACTACCAATATTATGTACTAAAATCGATACAAATATATGGTCCTCGGTAAGCTCACATAGCTTAGATTTGATTCTTGCAGCTCTCTTTCTGTCTTCAATCCCTTCACTAGATAGATGTAGAATATTTCTTCTTCTAATGTGATGTGTTCTCTTATTGTGTCAAATGCTCTCCCTTTGACTGTTTTTTTCTTTTTGATGTCTCTTTTCTCTCTTGACAGTAATCTCTCCCTTTGTATGTACTCTCCCTTGCTGGTTCTCTCCCTTTGGATAATGTGATAACGGATATAATCTCCCCCTTTGACAACAATGCCAAATAAATATTTGACAGTAATGCCAAATAATCCTTTCTATCCATTCAATATATTTCTTAAATTTCCCAATCCATCAGCAATATAACAACTTTGATGCTTGGTACAGATAAATACCTTATTGTGTACAAATGTATCTTTGAAGTCCATCTCGTTTCTTGCATCAACATGAATGATATTCTAATAATATGTAGGCTGATGCATCCTTCTATTCATCTTACTGACCAGTAGACAAGGGTTTGACCCCTAATCTCTTTCTCAAGTACTCAAATGTATCACTGGGTAGTGGCTTGGTGAAGATATCAGCTAATTGTTTATTTGATTGCACATACTCAAGTATCACCTCCTTTTCTTGAACTTGTTCTCTCAAATAATGATACTTGATAGAAATATGCTTTGTCTTAGCATGCATGACTGGATTCTTGGAAATGTTAACTACACTGGTATTATCACAACAGATAATTACTGGTTCAAGAATTTTCATATTCATACCTTCTAGTAACTGTTTGATCCATGCAATATTTGAGCAGTTTGCAACAACAACAACATACTTTGCTTCTGCTGTAGACTGAGAGATGTGTCCTTGCTTCTTGTTCATCCATGTGACAAGTCTTTCAATGATAAATAATGCTCCTCAGTTGTGCTCTTTTGGTCATCAATGTTTCCAGCCTTATCAGCGTCGGTAAAGACCTTAACTTCAAATTTGCCTTCTCTTCTATACCATAAGCCATAGTCCTCGGTATTCTATAGATATCTTAGGATTATTTTCATAGAAGTCATATGTGATTCCCTGGGATTAGCAAAAAATATTGCAACTATTCCTATTGCATGTGCAATATCTGGTCTAATATGTACAACATACATGAGTTTTCCAATCATCGATCTATACAAAGTCTGATTTACCTCAGGTGGCTTGTCCTCTTTTGTCAACTTACATCCAGTTTCCATCAGTGTTCCAACTAACTTGGAACCTTCCATCTTGAATATTTTCAGCACTTCCTTGATGTATTTGGATTGTGTAATGAAAATGCCTTCATCTTGTTGCATGATCTGTAGGCCAAGAAAGAACTTGATCTCTCCAAACACAGACATCTCAAAATCTTTTCTCATTTCATTTGCAAATGATTTGCATAGCATATCATTGCCTCTAAATATGATGTCATAAACAAATATTTTAGCAATCAAAATGTTAGCATCAGTATCTTCCTTCAAATAAAGATTACCTTTTTCACTAGTTCTTACAAATCCAATACTTATGAGATAGGAATGAAGTCTTTCATACTAGGCTCTTGGTATTTGTTTCAATCCATACAAGGCTTTGTGTAGTCTACATACCATGTTCCTCTTGTCTGGATCAACAAACCCTTCTGGTTGCTCAATGTATACCTCTTCCTCAAGTATTCCATTTAGGAATGTAGACTTGACATCCATATGGTATACATTGAATCCTTTAAATGCAACATAAGCAAGTAATATTTTCACTCCTTCTAGCCTAGCAACGGGTGCAAATTTTTCTCCGTAGTCAATCCCTTCTTCTTGTGCATACCCCTTGCATACTAGTCTTGCTTTGTTTCTAATGACTTCTCCATTCTCATTCAACTTATTTCTGAATATCCATTTGGTACTAATAACATTCTTGTCATCTGGTCTCGATACAAGTGTCCATGTCTTATTTTTCTCAATCTGCTCAATTTCTTCATTCATAGCACTAAACCATTCTTCATTATCAAGTGAAAAATTAACATATTTTGGCTCAAAATCACAAATTAGACATCTTGTGTTTAGATACTTGCTTCTAGTTCTCATACCAGCCTTCTTGTCTCCCATGATATGGTTCTGTGGATAGTTCCTTTTGACATACCTGGAAAGTACAGGTTTAATTCTTTGTCTATCATTTTGATCATCATTTTGTCCTTCATTCTGATCTCCATCGCTCGGTACATCATCTTAAGCAATATCTTGATTTCGGTATTTGCAACCTGATGCTCAGGTGCAATATTCTATTGCTCGAGATCTATACATTATTGTTCAAGTAGAGTGTCAGGTTCTTCATTGTAAACAAACTTGTTGTAGTCCTCTGGTTCTTTTGTGCTTTCCTTTTCATTCTTCTATGCAAATTCATCTATCTTTACATTTTCACTTTCAACAAATTTGTTAGAGGCTTTATTAAGACATTTATAAGCCTTGCTCTTGGTGGAATACCCTAGAAATATACATTCATCACTTTTGGACTCAATCTTTCCATTTCTATCATCTTTTAAGATATAAAATTGACTACCAAATATCTTGAAATAACTTACATTGGGTGTGTAACCATATCATAGCTCACAGGGTGTCTTCTTGGTGTCTTTCTTCAATTGTACTTTGTTTAGTGTATAAACAACAGTACTGACAACTTCCCTCCAAAATATTTGGGTGATTCCTTTCTCTATCATCAGTGTCCTTGCACAATCAACAATGTATCTATTCCTTCTTTTAGCAATTCCATTTTTTCTATGGTGTTCTCAGTGTAGAGACTTGTCTTTTGATTCCATGCTCATTGCAAAAGTTAGTGAATTCATCTGAAATGAATTCCCCTCCTTTATCTGATCTTGAGCATTTCAATTACTTACCACTTTGTTTTTCTACCATTGCTTTGTACCATTTAAACATATTGAATGCTTCTGATTTATCTTTTAGAAACATAGCTGTCATCATTCTAGAGTAATCATCAACAAAAAGAATGAAATATCTATCATGTTAGTGACTCTTTGTCCTCATGGGTCCACATAGATCAGTATGGACTAATTCTAGAGTAGCATTAGATGTATGGGTTTTGCTTTTGAAACTAGACTTTGTCATCTTACCTTTTTGACAATTTTTGCACATGATATTGTCTGGCTTTGACATGCTCGGTGCCTATTACATTTCTCTTTTTGCTTATCTTTATCATGTTGTCAAAATTTACATGACAAAATATTTTATTCCACAACCATATGTCTTCATTTCTATCCAGTAAGCAAGTGGTGTCAATATCATTTAGATAGAATAAGTTACCTTTGGTCTGTTCACTAGTTCCAATCAATCTTCCTGATTCATTGAGGATCTTTGCCTTCTTATTCTCAAATGCTACTCGGTGACCTGAATTATTCAGCTAAGAAACACTCAATATATTATAATTCAATCCTTTCACCCAATAAGCATTTTCACATTTTATCAGGTTATTCAACATTATTGTCCCTTTACCTTGAACTGGATAAGGTGTGTCATTACCCATTCTTACTGTACCACCACTATAATACTCAAAAGTATTAAACTTTTCTATGTCGCCAGTCATGTGGTGAGTGAAGCCACCATCTATGATCCAGATATCACTCTTTCTAACTTTAGATATGAGTGCAGATTCTACATACCTTTCAACTTCATATGAATCATCTTTTATTGACACAAACACCATCTCGATGTCTTCATTAGATTCGGTGTCAGTATCTTTATCTTTGCATGTAGCTAGATAATTGGCCTTCTTCCCTTTGTCCTTGTAGTCTCGGGCATCTCTTATTTCTGATTGTCGGTTGCTTCTGTAATCTCGGTTATCACCTCTATCAAACTTCTTTTCAAATGATATGTCATCACTTCTATCATGTTTTCTTCTGTTAGGACATCTTGCAACAAAGTGTCCAATCTCTTTACAATTAAAACATACATGTGGTAATTTACCTTTGTATTTACCTTTGCCTCTCTGCATTCTTCTAGCCATAAGTGCTTCAATTTCATCAAGATCTTCTTCTTCACTTTCACTTTCACTATCTTTTCTCATAGTGTGTTTATGACTTGATTTACTTATTCTCAAAGAAGATTTGAATGCAGAATCTATGTTTGGTAAGACACTATTATCAAAGTTATTCATCTCAAATGAAATCATTCTTCCAATCAAACTATCTAGAGTAACATTGTTATTTGCTACTGCTCTCATTTCTTATATGATAGATACTCTAATAACATACATAGGCAGTAAGGTTCTTAGAATTTTACTTACCACTGTCTCTTCATCTAGTACACCTCTAAATCCTCGGATAGCATTGACTACCTCTTTGATTTTTGTACTGTACTGTGTGATTTTTTCACCTTCTTTCATTCTAAGATCATCAAACTTTCCTCTAAGGCTTTTTGCCTTGGCTCTCAAAACATTTATATCACCACCATATACAAGCTTCAATTTATCCTAGAACTGCTTTGCAGTTGTGCATGTTTTGACATCTTCAAATTCAGCATCAGAGAGTGAGGAAGCAAGCTCTATTATCATGCAGTTGTTCTCATGCTTCTCTATCATTTGTTCAACTATGAGTGCTCCTGTGGGAAACACATATTCAGTATCTAAGTATTGAGTAACATCATTTTGAATACCTGATAAGTGGAGTCTTATCCTGCTTTGTCATGAAGCAAAGTTGTCTTTGCCCAACTTGGGCACATCTCATCTATTGATCTTGTGATCTTTAGCTTAGGTCTTGAAACCTTCCTTTTAAGCACACAAGCTTTGATACAAATTATTAGAATAACTGAGAGGGGGGGGGGGGGGGGAATCAGNGGGGGGGGGGGTGAATCAGTGGCCTCAAAAATTAATCCTTAAATCAACCCAAAAACTTATTACCACATTTATAAGCCTCTAGTTATCTTCAGTACTATAAGATGATTGCCTTGAAATATTAATAACAAATAACTACTGCTCGGATTACTCTTTCAAACCTTATTCTTACTTTTACTGATTAGCAGTCTTTCTATTTACCAAAATATAGTAAATAACTAGTGCATACCGATCAATCCATATTTACTTATGTGAAATGAAAAACAATAAAGTAATGACTCATAAACACATTGACACATGGATTTTTAACGTGGAAACCCTGTTATGGGAAAAACCACTGGGACCAGTAACCCAAATTTTCACTCTTTTGAAGTGAGCTCGGTGAAGAGCCAACCCTGTTAAAGGTTACAAACACACTGTTAGGTGTGACCTTGTTAGAGGATTTAAATGAATAGTTTGCCACTTAGTATCTGGCATCTAATGCTACCATCCTTGATCAAACACTCACTTGGTCTGTCAATAGGTATCGGGCATATCCAATGCTACTTTGTATGATAAAATTTTTTGATACTCCTTGGGATGTATCTCAATTAGAAAATACTTTTAAGTCATGCTCAATTAAGAGACTTGATGCTTTAATGGTTAAATTTAAATAGTAAATTGATGTGTTCACATATACAACTAGAATTGCAGATTTTCAGATCTATTGTAAATACATTACCTTTCTTATCACTGTTATTAATTCAATACCTTGGATCCACACTGTTTTGCTCTGTGATGTTGTATCACTGTTCATCAGTGTCTAGAGAATTTAGCTCTTTCCTCAGCTTGATTGATCAACTCTGAATGAAGACTTTCTTCTCCTTAAGAATCTCTTCAACATCTATTCTCTTGTCACTCCCCCTAATTCACAATGAATTAGCTTGTCTCTTATATAGACATGATTTCACCATTTCTTGGCTTTCTTGATCTTGGCGTGATCCACAATTCTCGCCAATTAGATTTAAA
>MU225791.1:5256682-5273271 GCA_018584345.1 Thuja plicata | reverse complement strand
TCTCTTATATAGACATGATTTCACCATTTCTTGGCTTTCTTGATCTTGGCGTGATCCACAATTCTCGCCAATTAGATTTAAAGAAAAACTCTTGTTTTATCTCGTAGAGATCTTCTTGCCAACTGGACAAAATAGCTTTAAATTCTTTACTTATCTCTAGCTTTATCTTTTTGATTAAAACAATGATAACTACCAGTTAAGTCTATATTTAGCTCTTGATAGATAAGCCTTTTGTCATTTCTAAAATCTTTGTTCTGTCTGTCAATACTTCAATTAGTTTTCAGTGACAACTGACTGTTCCATCGGTGAGACTTCAGTTGTCTTCGGGATCTCTGTCTGTCGGTGTTGTCTATCCGTCGGGCAACACTGTAATTTTGTCTATCGGGTTGCACTATGCTTTTTCTCATCAGGTAACACTGTGACTTTGCTCATCGGTAATGTTGCGATTTTTCTCATTGGGTAACAGTGTGAATTTTCTCTCGTTGGTTTACTCTATCCATCAGTGTGCACTTTGTCAGTGTATACAGTCGCTTTGTGAATACTTAAATTTTATGCATTATTGATAGTGTAGCCTTTGATTCATTGGTTCTTTGAAGTCTTTAGCAGTATGTACATGACCATATAGATTATATCAAGTTGACATCAATGAAAACACAATACATTAACTGATTTAATGTCTTGCATTAAATTTCTATCTTGGTGATCATCAACTTAACATCTTCAAACATTCAATCAATTATAGTTCACCAATCTCTCCTTTTGGCATTGATAGAAACACACTACATTATCACTAATACAATATGAAATATAATAGTTTAAGTTCATCAAACTACCAATCTTATGTACTATAACTGATACAAGTATCTGGTCCTCGGTAAGCTCACATAGCTTAGATTTGATTCTTGCATCTCTCTTTTTGTCTTCAATCCCTTCACTAGACAGATGTAGAATCTTTCTTCTTCTGATGTGATGTGTTCTCTTCTTGTTTCAAACTCTCTCCCTTTGACTGTTCTTTTCTTTTGATGTCTCTTTTCTCTCTTTGTAGTAATCTCTCCCTTTGTATGTACTCTCCCTTGCTGGTTCTCTCCCTTCGGATAATGTGATAATGGATATAATCTCTCCCTTTGACAATAATGCCAAAAAAATATTTGACAGTAATGCCAAATAATCCTTTCTATCCATTCAATATATTTCTTGAATTTCCCAATCCATCAACAATATAACAAATTTGGTGCTTGGTGTAGATAAATACCTTATTGTGTACAAATGTATCTTTGAAGTCTATCTCTTTGCTTGCATCAACATGAATGATATTATGATAATATGTAGGCTGATGCAGCCTTCTAGTCATCTTACTGACTAGTAGAAAAGGGTCTTACACATAGTCTCTTTCTCAAGTACTCAAATGTATCACTGGGTAGTGGCCACATAAAGATATCAACTAATTATTCCTTTGATTGCACATACTCAAGTATCACCTCCATTTCTTGAACTTGTTCTCTCAAATAATGATACTTGATAGCAATATGCTTTGTCTTAGCATGCATGACTGGATTCTTGGAAATGTTAATTCTACTGGTATTATCACAGTAGATAATTACTAGTTCAAGAATTTTTATAGGTAGAAACCTAATCTCCCAAGAACACTTGCATGCATAACCCTGTCACATGGGAGAAGTAAATAATAGAAGAAGAAAACTTTATGAAGGCCAAAAAGCCAGAGACATCATATGCACATGGAAATAATATATTATTAACAATATATTTCAAGATGATACAATGCATTGTGAAAACTGCTTATGAAATACAAAGAGGTGAATCCTTATAAAAGGAATCACGAAACCCTAAAAGGGAAACCCTAAGGTTAGCTTAAGCAACTAGAGTGAATAGGTGAGTTAGTAATTAGATCATAATAATTTAATTAATAACCTGAGAGACTATTACTCTAACACCCCCCCTTAAGATAAGCTTAGGGAGAAGCAAAAACCTAGGAGACTACTGCAGAAAGCAGGAAAGAAGGGTCCCGACAACAAGGCCTGATCAGGTACCCAATACAAAAAATCTTTGTAAAGCGGGGAAATAGGGAAAACCCAGTGGGAAAAACTCTACCCCAAAAAGAGATGAACTAGATGAAGGAAACAAAGCCTCCAATCTAGGGAAAGTCCCAAAGAAAAGAACAAGAAAGAGCAAGTATAGCATCTCTGAAGCATGAAGCTGCAAACACTATCAGAAGTAACTACTGGAACCCCCACTGAAATAGTGCATGACCAAGTAGAGAAGACAAATTCTAAAAAGATGATCAATCAAAGAGGTGGCCTCCAAAAGTAGGAAAGAATGAGTGTCTATATAGTAGATGATCCATCTCACCAGAATGCATAGGTGCCTAGCCACTGCATACGCCTAGTACATGGGAACAAAAATAGAATACGTAGATCACTCAACCAAACCAAGGAAGCAATAGAACCAATAGGTTAACCCCCCCCATAATGCTAAACAGGGAGAGGGGTGATAGGAACACTAAAATGCAATGCCAAAAATAGTTGCAAGAAGAAGAATCCCAGCAGTGCAACAGAAGTAGAAGCAAAGGATAAAGGGTGGTGTCGAAGTAGAAGAAATGATCTTCTAGACACACAGCATGGGATAATGTCGTGGAAGGTATGCTCACTTGACAAAGGTGGATAAGCACAAAAGGCAAAACATCATAACCCCCCATGGCACTTCATAACAGAGTGTGAGTACAAACAAACACAAGGTGCTAGAAATCCTAGATATGCAAAAGCAGACACTTTATATTAGTGCGTTTATAGAAAAGAGAATGCTACAAAAGAGAGGCATACAAAGCTCAGAAGTCAGAAAGAAGAGTGAGCCAGAAGAACAGAAGAAGAGATCCCAGGACCTGTAGAACCCAAGTAATCCGCCAGAGTGTGAAAGAGAAAAACTCGGAGGAGAAAGAACTAGAGCAAAATTTGGATAAAAGACCCCTACAACTAAAAAAAACACTGAACCAGATTTTCGACGATATTTGGTTTGCCAAAAACAGAGTCCGAATGAGCAAGATATGGCTCCCGGAAGGTAAAACCAAACATCAGACTTTAACAGCAAAAAACACTATCAAAATGGCAGAACCCAAAACCCTAACTTCCATCATCAGAAAGAGCTCAAAAAGAGCTTTCCAACGATATAAAGAAGTCAGAAAATACCACTGTATGCTCCAGATAGAGCAAAACCAATGAGGGAGGATCAAAAAGCTCCAAAAAAAATTTGTAAGCCCCTGGCAGCATGGCGCGCACAGGGGGCTGGACCGGAGCTCCCAGTCACCCATGTGATCGCCGCTGGCAACAATAGGCCCACGGGGATAAAAGACCCACCGGGCAATAGTGGAGCTGGGCGGTGGTGGAGCTAACGTGGAGGAGTGCCGGCGGAGCGGAGCAGGCGGGGCCAGCGGAGCGGAGGCGCAGGCGGTGGCGGGGCCAGAGGAGCTGGCAAATCCCGCAGTACCGGCGGGAGGTGTAGCCAGCGGCGGTCGAGCGCTGGCTGGGCTGCGGTGGTGCAGCGATGGCGCCTGGGCAAATGCACTGGCTACGTTTTTAAACACCCCAAAAAATATTAAAAATGATGTTTTTTTTCTCGATTTTCGTGCCTGTACGACACTGGAAACCAATTTTTTTTTCCTCAGAGATAAGTTGTCCAAAATGGACAAGTTTTATATGGATTATTGGGTTTTTGTGTGCTCTGAGCTCAATGGAGATGTCTGTTTGAGCCCAAAGTGACCATAAACAAAGCCCACTTCTAAATCTACATAAAAACTCTGAAAAAACTAGAAAAACCTCCAGCTTCTGAAACACTTCAACAAAACACGAACATCGAGCAACAAGATGGCTCTAATACCATGTTAGAATAGGTAGAAACCTAATCTCCCAAGAACACCTGCATGCATAACCCTGTCACATGGGAGAAGTAAAGAACAAAAGAAGAAAACTTTATGGAGGCCAAAAAGCTAGAGACATCATATGCACATGAAAACAATATATTATTAACAATATATTTCAAGATGATACAATGCATTGTGAAAACTGCTTATGAAATACAAAGAGGTGAATTCTTATAAAAAGAATCACGAAACCCTAAAAGGGAAACCCTAAGGTTAGCTTAAGCAACTAGAGTGAATAGGTGAGTTAGTAACTAGATCATAATGATTTAATTAATAACCCAAGAGACTATTACTCTAACAACTTTGTCTTAGCACGCATGACTGGATTCTTGGAAATGTTAATTCTACTGGTATTATCACAATAGATAATTACTGGTTCAAGAATTTTCATATTGATATCTTCTAGTAACTGTTTGATCCATGCAATATTTGAGCAGTTTGCAGTACCAGCAACATACTCTGCTTCTGCAGTAAACTGAGAGATGCATCCTTACTTCTTGTTGATACATGTGACAAGTTTGTCACCCATAAAGAATGCTCCTCCAGTTGTGCTCTTTCGATCATCAATGTTTCCAGCCCAATTAGCGTCGGTAAAGACCTTAAGTTCAAATTTCCCTTCTCTTATATACCATAAGCCATAGTCCTCAGTATTCTTTAGATATCTTAGGATTATTTTCACAACAGTCATATGTGAATCCC
The DNA here is from genome assembly GCA_018584345.1 of Thuja plicata. Taxonomy (NCBI): domain Eukaryota; kingdom Viridiplantae; phylum Streptophyta; class Pinopsida; order Cupressales; family Cupressaceae; genus Thuja; species Thuja plicata. The sequence goes on along the minus strand of MU225791.1, from coordinate 5,268,641 downwards.
TGGAATTAGCCAAAAATCTTGCAACTATTCCTATTACATGTGCAATATCTGGTCTAGTATGTACAACATACATGAGTTTTCCAATCACCGATCTATACAAAGTCTGATTTACCTTAGGTGACTTGTCCTCTTTTGTCAGCTTACATCCAGTTGCCATCGGTGTTCCAACTGGCTTGGAATCTTCCATCTTGAATATTTTCAGCACTTCCTTGGTGCATTTGGATTGTGTAATGAAAATGCCTTCATCTTGTTGCATGATCTGTAGACCAAGAAATAACTTGATATCACCAAACATAGACATCTCAAACTATTTGCTCATTTCATTTGCAAATGATTTGCATAGCATATCATTGCCTCCAAATATGATGTCATCAGTATCTTCGTTCAAATAAAGATTACTTTTTTCACTAGTTCTTACAAATCCAATACTTATGAGATAGGAATGAAGTCTTTCATACCAGGGTCTTGGTGCTTATTTCAATCCATACAAGGCTTTATGTAGTCTACATACCATGTTCCTCTTGTCTAGATCAACAAACCCTTTTGGTTGCTCAATGTATACCTCTTCCTCAAGTATTTCATTTAGGAATGTAGACTTGACATCCATCTGATATACCTTGAATCCTTTAAGTGTAGCATAAGCAAGTAATATTCTCACTCCTTCTAGCCTAGAAATGGGTGCAAAGGTTTCTCCATAGTCAATCCCTTCTTCTTGTGCATACCCATTGCATAATAGTCTTGCTTTGTTTCTGGTGACTTCTCCATTATCATTCAACTTATTTTTGAATATCCATTTGGTACCGATGACATTCTTGTCATTTGGTCTCGGTACAAGTGTCCATGTCTTGTTTTTCTCAATCTGCTCAATTTCTTCATTCATAGCACTAATCCATTCTTCATTATCAAGTGCAACATTGACAGATTTTGGCTCAAAATCATATATTAGACATCTTGTCTTTAGAGACTTGCTTCTGGTTCTCATACCAGCCTTCTTGTCTCCTATGATCTGGTTCTATGGATGGTTCCTTCTGACATACCTAGAAAGTACAGGTTAAATTCTTTGTCTATCATTTTGATCATCATTTTGTCCTTCATACTGATCTCCATCACTTGGTACATCATCTTGAGCAATATCTTGATTTTTGGTATTTGCAGCCTGATTCTAAGGTGCAATATTTTGTTGCTCAGGAGCTATACATTGTTGTTGAGGTAGAGTGTTAGGTTCTTCATTGTAAACACACATATTATAGTCCTCTGGTTCTTTTGTGCTTTCCTTTTCATTCTTCTCTGCAAATTCATCTATCTTTACATTTGCACATTCAACAATTATGTTAGAGGCTTTATTGAGACATTTATAAGCCTTGCTTTTGGTGGAATACCCTAGAAAGATACCTTCATCACTTTTGGAGTCATTCTTTCCATTTATATCATCTTTTAAGATATAAATTTGACTACCAAAGATCTTGAAGTAACTTACATTGGGTGTGTAACCATACCATAGCTCATAGGGTGTCTTCTTGGTGTCTTTCTTCAATTGTACTTTGTTCAATGTGTAAATAGCAGTACTAACAACTTCCCTCCAGAAGATTTGGGTGATTCCTTTCTCTATCATCAGTGTCCTTGCACAATCAACAATGGATCTATTACTTCTTTCAACAATTCCATTTTGTTGTGGTGTTCTCGGTGTAGAGACCTGTCTTTTGATTCCATGCTCATTGCAAAAGTTAGTGAATTCATCTGAAATAAATTCCCCTCCTCTATCTGATCTTAAGCATTTCAATTCCTTACCACTTTGTTTTTCTACCATTGCTTTGTACAATTTAAACATATTGAATGCTTCTGATTTATCTTTTAGAAATAAAACTGTCATCATTCTAGAGTAATCATCAACAAAGAGAATGAAATATCTATCACCATAGTAACTCTTTGTCCTCATGGGTCCACATAGATCAGTGTGGAATAATTCTAGAGTAGCATCAGATGTATGGGTTTTTCTTTTGAAACTAGACTTTGTCATCTTACCTTTTTGACAATTTTTGCACATGATATTGTCTGGCTTTGACATGCTCGTTGCCTCTTACATTTCTATTTTTGCTTATCTTTATCATGTTGTCAAAATTTACATGACACAATCTTTTATGCCACAACCATATGTCTTCATTTCTAGCCAGTAAGCAAGTGGTGTCCATATCATTCAAATGGAATAAGTTACCTTTGGTCTGTTCACCAGTTCTGATCAATCTTCCTGATTCATTGAGGATCTTGGCCTTCTTATTCTCAAATGCTATTCGATGACCTGAATTATTCACCTAAGAAACACTCAATAGATTATAATTCAATCCTTTCACCCAATAAGCATTTTCACATTTTATCAGGTTATTCAACATTATAGTTCCTTTACCTTCGACTGGACAAGGTGTGTCATTACCCATTCTTATTGTACCACCATTATAATACTCAAAAGTATTAAACTTTTCTATATCACCGGTCATGTGGTGAGTGCAACGACTATCTATGATCCATATATCATTCTTTCTAACTTTAGATATGAGTGCAGTTTCTACATACCTTTCATCTTCATCTGAATCATCTTTTACTTCCACAAACACCATCTCGATGTCTTCATCAGATTCAGTGTCAGTATCTTCATCTTCGCATGTAGCTAGGTAACTGGCCTTCTTTCCTTTGTTCTCGTAGTCTTGGGTATCTCTTCTTTCTGATTGTCAGTTGCTTCTCTAATCTCGGTTATCACCTCTATCAAACTTCTTTTCAAATTATCTGTCATCTTTTCTTCTATTAGGACATCTTGCAGCAAAGTGTCCAATCTCTTTATAATTAAAACATACAAGTGGTAATTTACCTTTGTATTTTCCATTGCCCCTCTGCATTCTTCTAGCCATAAGTGCTTCAATTTCATCAAGATATTCTTCTTCACTTTCACTTCCACTATATTTTCTCATAGTGTGTTTATGACTTGATTTACTTATTCTCAAAAAAGATTTGAATGCAAACTCTATGTTTGGTAAGACACTATTATCAAAGTTATTCATCTCAAATGAAATCAGTCTTCCAATCAAACTATCTAGAGTAACATTTTTATTTGCTACTGCTCACATTTCTTGTATGGCAGATTCTCTAATAGCATAAGTAGGCAGTAAGGTTCTTAGAATTTTACTTACCATTGTCTCTTCATCTAGTACACCTCCAACTCCTCAGATAGCATTGACTACCTCTTTGATTCTTTTACTGTACTGTGTGATGTTTTCACCTTCTTTCATTATGAGATCATCAAAAATTCCTCTAAGGATTTCTTCCTTGGCTCTCAGAACATTTATATCACCACCATATACAAGCTTCAATTTATCCCACATCTTCTTTGCAATTATGCATGTTTTGACATCTTCAAATTTAGCATCAGAGAGTGAGGAAGCAAGCTCTATTATCATGCAGTTGTGCTCATGCTTTCTGTCATTTGTTCAACTGTGAGTGCTCCTGTGGGCAACACATATTCAATATCTAAGTATTGAGTAACATCATTTTGAATACCTGATAAGTGGAGTCTTATCTTGCTTTGTCATGAAGCAAAGTTGTCTTTGTTCAAATTGGGCACATCTCATTTGTTCATCTTGTGATCTTTAGTTTAGGTCTTGAAACCTTCCTTCTAAGCACACAAGCTCTGATACCAATTGTTAGAATAACTAAGAAGGGGATTGAATCAGTGGCCTCAAAAATTAATCCTTAAATCAACCCAAAAACTTATTACCACATTTATAAGCCTCTAGTTATCTTCAGTCCTATAAGATGATTGCCTTGAAATATTAATAACAAATAACTACTATTCGGATTACTCTTTCAAACCTTATTCTTACTTTTACCGATTAGCAGTCTTTCTATTTACCAAAATATAGTAAATAACTAGTGTATACCGATCAATCCAGATTTACTTATGTGAAATGAAAAACAATAAAGTAATGACTCATAAACACATCGACACATGGATTTTTAACGTGGAAACCCTATTAAGGGAAAAACCACTGGGACCGGTAACCCAAATTTTCACTCTTCAAAAGTGAGCTTGGTGAAGAGCCAACCCTGTTAAAGGTTACAAATATACTGTTAGGTGTGACCTTGTTAGAGAATTTAAATGAATAGTTTGTCACTTAGTATTTGGAATCTAATGCTACCATCCTTGATCAAACACTCACTTGGCCTGTCAATAGGTATCGGGCATATCTAATGCTACTTTGTATGATCAAACTTTTTGATAGTCCTTGGTATGTATCTCAATTAGAAAAGACTTTTAAGTCCTACTCGGTTAAGTGACTTGATGCTTCAATGGTTAAATTGAAACAATAAATTGATGTGTTCACATATACAACTAGAATTGCAGATTTTCAGATCTATTGTAAGTACATTACCTTTTTGATCAATGTTATCAATTCAATACCTTTGCTCCACACTGTTATGCTCTGTGATGTTGTATCACTGTTCATCGATGTCTGCAAAATTTATCTCTTTCCTTAGGTTGATTGATCAACTCTGAATGAAGACTTTCTTCTCCTTTAGAATCCCTTTAGCATCTATTCTATTGTCACTCCCCTAATTCACATTGAATTACCTTGTCTCTTATATAGACATGATTTCACCATTTCTTAACTTTCTTGATTTTGGCATGATCCACAATTCTTGCCAATTAGATTTAAAGAAAAACTCTTGTTTTATCTTTTAGAGATATTCTTGCCAACTAGACAAAACAACTTTAAATCATTTACTTATCTCTTTCTTTATCTTGTCGATTAAAACAATGATAACTACCAGTTTAGTCTATATTTAGCTCTTGATAGCTAAGCTTTTTGTCCTTTCTAAACTCTATGTTCTGTCGGTCAATAATTTAGTTAGTCATCAGTGACAACTGACTGTTCCGTCGATGAGACTTCAATTGTCTTAAGGATCTCTGTCTGTTGGTGTTGTCTATCCATCGGGAAACACTGTAATTTTGTCTATCGGGTTACACTGTGCTTTTTCTCATCAGGTAACGTTGTGACTTTGCTCGTCGGTAATGTTGTGCTTTTTCTCTTCGGGTAACACTGTGACTTTGCTCTCATTGGTTTACTATGTCCGTTGGCATGCACTCCGTCGGTGTATATAGTCACTCTGTGAATACTTAACTTTTATGCATTACTGATAGCGTAGCCTATGATTCATTGGTTCTTTGAAGTCTTTAGCAGTATGTACATGACCATACAGATTATATCAAATTGACATCAATGACAATACAATATATTATATGATTTAATGTCTTGCATTAACTTTCCGTGTCTTGGTGATCATCAAATTAACATCTTGAAACATTCAATTAGTTATAGTTCACCAGTAAGTAACAATATTTATCTTAGTACCTCATCCAATTATTACCCAGAGGGTAATGGACAATCTGAATTGACAAAAAATAAATATGATTCACATCATAAAGAGGACTATAAAAGACAATCCAAGAGCATAGAATAGAAAGTTGAAGCTGGCCTTGTGGGACTGAATCACACCAAAGAGGTCCATAGGTAATTCACCTTACACACTTGTTTATGGTAAAGAGTCCAAGCTACCTATTTCAGTTGAATTTCCCAGTTTCAATCTGATTAAGGAATTAGACCTGATGGACCAACAACTAATGGAGGCAAGACTTGTTGAATTCGTTGAGTTAGAATAAGTTAGAAAGAAAGCATTCTTGAATTTAGAGAATCACCATGATAAAATAAAGAATACATTTGATATGAAAGCTATCCCAAGAGTCTTTAATGAAGGTGACTTAGTGCTTAAGTGGGATGAGCTGAAAAGTAGACCTGGTAAGCATTTTAAATTTGATGCTATTTGGAGTGGCTCATTTGTGATTACAAGATGCAAGACACATAATGGTTTTCAAGTAACAAAAATGGAAGGAGAAGAGTTACCTATCCCAGCTAGTGGGATACACCTAGGGTGTTTCTTTTGAGGTGAGTTAAGATAGAAATAAGTGCTTTGACACATGGTTAGTTTGCTTTCAATCAATTGTAGTTAGTTGCTTTCAATGTGTTAGTACTGAAAAGAAGGATATTGTTGTAATCCATCATAATGATATGAATGGTCACCCATCACATAGATCATGAGTCATAGATTTTTGTCCTACATCATACATGGTCATTCATCCCATCATCATAAGTTACATAAATATTCTCATTTTCTTTTTTCAGCTGCGTGGTAGAAGTAGTGGACTGAAAACATCATTACCAGGTTACATCATAATGGTATGGATGAATATTCATCACACGAGGCATGAAATACATTATGCTGCCCCATATCATAAAAATTGATTCATGCAACTACCATGAAGTACATAAATGGTATTTTCAATTTGATTTCAATCTGTTGTTTTGTTTTCTCAAAGTGCTTTGCAACACATGTTTTAGTTGTGTGGTAGAGCTTAAAGTTGGCCTGATGAACTACATCATACTATGTCAGGAGGATACTCATCATACAAAAAAAGAGGTAATAACTTGATTGTTCCATGCAATAAGGTATTCACTTTACACAATGCTCATGAGGTTCACCATTCAGTTTGTTTCAGTTTCAGTTTCAATTTTATTTGCTTCAGGTTCAGTTTTTGGTTGGAGAGGTTTTAGCTTGTTTCTAAGTTTGAATTTCAAAGTGACTCTTTTTCCAATGGATATGCAAAGGAAAAATGGTCTATTTTTGTTTAGTAGGAAATACCCCTGAGGTGTCACAAAAAATGTTACCAATTTTTGCATCTAGCTCAAAATGGTAGAACTAGGTAGTTGTTTAACTAATTAAAAGTACATTGCATTTATTTTAAACTTTTAAGTTTTAGGTGTTGTGTTTAAATTGAAAATAAAAGTGCATAAAGTAAACTAAAAAGAGTACAAATGCAGAAAAGGAAAAATCATTTTTTTCATTCATGAAGGAAAACATTATAGATAAATGCAAGAATGTTTACATGAACATTACAAGTACATCTTTCCAAAAAAATCTTTCTTTTCAATCTTTTCATTTACAATATAAGAAAGCAAAATATCAAAAGGTACCCACACAAGTTATGGAGCTCTTAAAATAGTTTGAAATCTAATAGTTCAATGAATAGAGGTCAAGAATGGGAGGATTAAGGGAGATCCAACATTTCCTGTAATAGCATACTGTTGTGCATTGATGTGTTGGTTGACTCCAAGTCCCACATCGTTGATGTATCTGAAAAAAGGACGTGAAATGGAGGTGAGTCCGGGGACTGAGAAATGGAGGATTTGAATTCTTCCTAGTATTGATTGCTACATACTCCATGATATGCAATAATAAAGATCGGAAAAACAAAAAGGATAACAAGCTGAAATCATATGTTTTTAAAACTAACAGTTTGTTTCATGTGTAGTTAAACATATGAAGGCTACGATTTTTTAAAGGGACATTCTAATATTGAATGAAACCTTTTAATTTAACACTTATCACATGGAAGATCCAGATGGAATGAAGATATGATGCTATTAAAGGGATATTATACCACTGAATGAAATCTTTTAGCAAACATGTAAAAATAGAATATCAAAATGTAATTCAGAGTTCCTGTCAATTTTGTGACAGGATAGTCTAAATTAAATTAGATTCATCAGTATAATCATTTTTTAGTCACAATAAGATATAAAAGGAGGTAATAAAGACAATCAATATCAAATTATAGTGTCTAGAGTCATCATCAATGTTGCTACAATAAGAGATATTTTAAAAAAGCAATGCTAAGTTGCTCATAGGCAGAATATAAAGCTATAGACATACTTAATGGATTCATTCAAAGAGCAAGAATGACATGAAATGAAAAAGCAATGATCAAATATCATACAAGGTACAAGTACATACATATCAACATGATTACAAGGTGTTATCATATATGATGAGACCTCCATGACACTATAGGAAATATGACATCAACTTAACAACAAGTACTATATGCAACAAGGCGGCCAACAAAAATCTATGAGGGTCCAAAGGTAATATCAGACTAAGAAATGAACAACTAAAGCACAACAAATGTTGGGGGTCTTTGTTTGGATGTCTATATTAGACATAAGAAGTAGAATTATTTATCAAAATCCTCATGGCTGCATGTGAAGACACTATTTCTATCATAGTTTTCAGAGATAGTAATTTCCAATACAAACAACAGTGCTATACTTGTAATCAATGAATATAATAACAATATCATGATCTGGGATAGTAGGTAGTCATTGTAAAAGGACCAAATAACTCCAAAGTATATCCCATATCAAAGGAAAATAAAAGTTACAAAATTCATTAAGACATATGATATCAGGAGGTAATGCTTCAGTAAAGGACAATCATGAAAATTAGAAAGGTATGTCTTTGTAAGAAATGGAACAACATTTAAAAAAAGAAACCAAAAAGTGAGACCATTTGGGTAAAGTTGTAGACTAGACATGGGAGTTTTTTTTCAAACTTGGACTTCTATTTAAGCTAGAGGGGAGTTTTTATTTTTTTCATCAGTGTATGGGTAGTTATAGCTTATTTTTGGGTAGTTTGGAGCAGTTTGACTTTAATTAGGCACCTCAATTCATATGTACAAGCATTTGGAGGGTTTTGAGGATATTATGACCTAGTTTTCAGGAGTTATACCTTCTTTCATGCATCTTCTTTTGGGGCATCGGAGATTGAGTTCTTTTTGGGGTTTGGAGTGGCAGTTGGAGTGGAGTTTAGTTTTTAGCTAATTTTAGGCTAGCCTTCTATAAGGTGAACGCCTTACATAGTTTTCTTAGTTCTTTCTTATTTTTTGGTTTTTTGCACATTGTAGATTGCTAGCAGATTGTATTGTGACTCATTTTTCAAACTTAAAGCAACAGATTCCTTTGATTTTGATATAGTATAGATTGGTCCTTCTCCAATTGGAATGTTTTGAGCATTGAGTTATGGATTTAGCTTAATTTATGTGGTTTTGGAAAGGCTCTCTAATTGGTAATTTTGAGGTGTTCAGTCTTATTGCATGTTGTTTTCATTATTATTTCGGTTTCAGTTACTCAAGTTGTTGAAATCATCTTCTCTTCTTGAAAAATTGTTGCTTAAACTTTATTCAATTCGGTTAATGAATTTGAGTTGTGAAAAAGATAAGCTTTTCAGATTTACTGTGAATCATCAAGATGTTAGGGGTTTGGTAAAATATATTTTGGTGTATCACCCATTTAGATATATATATTTTAGTTTTTGCATATCTTTCTATCTCTTTTCCTGGGAAATATAGTTTTTAGGTGATCAGCAGTAGAAGTTGACCCACACTCTATAGAATTACTTTCATTACATGTACACCCACATACGTAAGAGTCTTTCAATATTTCATGAGATTTCTTTGTTTTATACTTAAGAATTTTGGGTGAAGTCCTTCGTGAAAATAATAGGTATATTCTTTGCATCCCTTTTTCTAAATTTAGATCTTGAGTTTTGATGTGGATTCAATAGTTATTTTTGAAAGAAGGACATAATTTATGTGTTGAGATGAGGAAATAGTGGATGCTTCCCAATTATTGGGCACCTAGTTAGAAATGGATCCTTTAAGATTTATGCAGTATAGGAAAGGATCTCTATCACTTGGCATGGTGATTTATACTCCTTCATGAGGAAACTTAAGGCATTGATGATAAGTGGATGGTACTACTTGCATGGAATGAATCCATGGTCTCCCCACAAGCATGTTGTATCCTAGCTCCAAGTCCAACACTTGGAATGAATTTTCTTGTGTTGATGGGCCTAGTCTGATTGGGAGGGTAATAATGCCTTTGGAAGGATGTTTATCATCATCATAAGCCATGATTATGATCTTTTTACTTACATCCACACAAATGTCAGAGTATCCTAGTGCTTTTACTAATTTTAATGTACAAATATTTAGATTACCTCCTCCATCTATCAAAACTCATATGATTTTGTGGAGATGGATGAAAACTTCTAAATGTAGAGGATCATTGTGATATGATTTATGTGTTGGTAGATCCCTCTCAGTGAAAGAGACATGGTGTGGAGTGGACATATATCCAACCATGGTCAAGAATTCGTTGATGTCTATGTCCTTCGGGATAAGTGATTGTTGTAGGGATTTATATAGGATTGCTTTATGGTTTGGTGAATTTTAGATAAGTTCAAAGATTGAGATTTGGATTTGGGTATTTTTAAGATAGTCTAATAATTTATACTGACCTCATAGTGGAGTGAATGACTTGGAGGCACCTTGAACTATGATTTTGGAGTGGCATGTGGTGACAACACAATCGGTGTTTGGGCTCTAGAAAATGTTGGTATTAATGATCAAATTGGGGTTTGGTTTGACATATGTGAGATTAGCCTTGTTATATTGTCCTAATGTTGAAGCCTTGTCTTTTCCGCAATCCATCAATGGCTTTGTAAAGATCTTATGATCTTGGTTTTTAGTACTAGAATTGTTGACAACTTTGATTTTACTTTGTTTGATGAAATCCTTGAAAATATTCTTCAGGTGAAAATAATTAGTCATTTTGTGTCCTTTGGTTCTATGATAAGAATAAAGCTTTTGTCATCCCACCATGATAATTTAAAGTGACCTAGTTTATATGATCTAATTTCGGGTAGATTTATCAAATGAGACTGTAAATGTTTCTCCAAGATTTTCCTGAGAGGTTCTGCAAGAGGAGTATAATTCCTTTGTAGATTGGACCTTTTTGCAGAACTTTGGTTGTTATTTATCATGTTTGACTAGGAATTCTCCTTAGAGAAGTTGTGTTTTCACTTTGGAAATTGATCAATTTTTGGATGTGTTTGACATTTGTTGACGCTTGGACACACATGACTGGTTGTGCTACTTTTGTGCCAACAACACCATCATTTGTGACATTATTATTCTTGGACCAATATTTAGATTTTCATAAGATGTAGTGGTATTGGTATCTTTCTTGATTTCTTCCTTTGAGGTGAGGGATATTTCAACCTTTATCCCTTTCTTGACTAGTTCTTCAAAGGACTCAACGCACTAGGAGGTTAGTTCACACATCATATCGAATTGATAATTTTGAATGAACATGTGGATCTTTTCTTTTGTAGGTATGTAGAAAGATGTCTTGGAGGAAACATTCCTCTAATGTTATAAAAATGAGGAAAAATTTTCACCACTTTTTTGCTTGGTAGTGAAAATATCCATCAATGTTATTTCGATGATAATGTTATGTGAATAATGTGATATAGACTTTTCTACAAGTTTATTCGATGATCTTATCCCAGGATGAAGTCTAGAAAACCACTCCACGGTTGACCCAATAAGACTATGTGGAAATGGTCTCATAAGGTATGTGTCATCATAGACCACTTCTATACATGCCATGAAGAATTATCATATGTGGTCACGAGGATCTCCCTTTTCCTTGTACCTATCAAATTCAAGTGTCTCAAAGTTGTGCGAAAAGGGTGGAATGTGTATAGTTGGAAAATGGAAGCACTTCCATAGGAGACTGGTTTAGCCTTCCAAGTGAGTAGTTTGGGGTCATGAAAAGCAGCTCTAAAAGGGTTCTTGATCTTGACATGGCTTCCCCCTGACCTGCCTTTCTAACCTCCATTTTATGACCTAAATTCTGCATTCTGGGTCTCTGACCTGTGATCCTGGGATCTGAGGACAGGGTCGACCTCCTAGGACAGGGTTGACCTCGACCCTGCCCTAGGATAGGGTCAAAATCATAGGATAGGGTTGACCTTGACCCTGCCCTAGGACAGGGTCGACCTCAACCCTATCCCAGGGTCCAAATCTCGGGAACTTTTGGTTTCCTAGATGTCGGTCTTCACAAAAAGTTTTCTCCCGCTTCTGGGTCAGCTGTTTCGGGTTCCGAATTGGTTGATTCCTAAATTATATTTAATATAGGTCCTCTCCTAGGGGTAAAGGCTTAAATGATGATTT
>MU225791.1:5233690-5253417 GCA_018584345.1 Thuja plicata | reverse complement strand
TAATGTCATAATTGAAGAAAATCTTTTTATGAAAGGATTACAATGTGATTTTTATGATTCATCTGATGCATGGATTCAAACTTGTAATGGCTTTCTTTATCCTACACTTGGCTCTATTACCTTACCTGTCGAACTCTGTGGTAAAGTTATAGATACTACCTTCATTGTTATTCATACTTCTGATCAATTTCAAATCAAATTTGGTTTACCATGGATAACTACTATGAATGCTATTGCCTCTCCCATTCATAAATGTATTAAGTTTATTCATGATGGAGAAGTTAAGACAATTAATCATAGTTTGTATCAACCATCTAGGCCTAGATATTGTGCTACTCTTGATTTCTTTTGGCCTTCATTACCTAACTCATGCCCTCCTCGCCCTAATCATCTCTTTTGCTCATATCAAGCCTACAAACATCACAAAATCATAGAGTTAAGTATGCCTCAGATTGATTCCAACCGTGGTCTTTTGCCTACTCCTGCAATCCCTCCTTTATCCATTAATACTACTAAAATTAATCCCACATCTACCCTTCCATTACCACATACTGAAATTCCTCCTATAGAACCTGTGAAGGAACATGTTGTTATTCCTCCTATTTCTCACAATATATCAAGCAAAATAAAACGTAACAAATCTACTAATGAACATCGTAAGAAGCGTAGAGCCCATGCTAGAGCCCGTGCTTCTTTTCTCAAAAACTCTTTACCTACTTTTGATCAACCTATGCCTGATGCAGTCGATGTCACTATTCATGGTGTTAAGACCAATGATTATGATGATCCTATTCGCATCTTGGATCCTATTTCTATCAACCTTTATGAGGAGGACACTCTTGATGATCCTATTGATCCTAGTGATGAATATGAGACCATTGATCTTGATAATGATTTACCTCATATGTTTACTACTCAATTAACAATCACACCTAGTATCAAACAACGCGATTCTCAAGAGGATCCTTGTTTGGAACTAGCTATCATTCATACTATATTGGATATAGTCCCTCTTGCGAGTTGCCCACCTACCCTAAATAACATTAGCCAAGATGGGGAAGGTTGACAACATGCTTGATTGGCTCACCCTTTATGGTAGCCATGTTTGTGTTTATATGTTGTAATGTGCTTCCCCCGTAATGTATTTCTAAATGTTTGTTAGATTCTTTTATACGACCCTTGTTACTCTGTTGGTATAAGGTGATAAAAGAATCACAATTGTTGTTCAATTCTTCTATATGTATCTACATTCTTCTATATGTTGTTTCATGTTATTTTGTACTTGTGCTATTGTTTATAATTGTATTCCTTGTACAATCTGCTTGGATCTGTGACATGGTAGCACTAATTCTTTTTGGTATCCAGGTTGTGGTCTGAAAAGATTCCTCTTCGTAATTCTTAAAGTTTCTTTCCTCCTTTCTGATTGTAGTTCTACTTTCTTTGGGGAATGATCTTCACAAAAAGTTTTCTCCCGCTTCCAGGTCGGCTGTTTCAGGTTCTGAATTGGTTGATTCCTAAATTATATTTAATATAGGTCCTCTCCTAGGGGTAAAGGCTTAAATTGTGATTTAATTATCCTATGTAGGCCTCCTTAGAAGATTGTGCCCTAATTTCATATAAAAGGGAGCCTTCTCCTCTCATTTTCTCTAAGCATGAAAAACCATGATCAAGCAATTGAAGTCTTCTAATCAAGCATAAAGCATCCTTATGAAGTGAAGTCCAAGCAAGCAATTAAGCAAGATTTGAAGCAATCATCCATCATTCTCAAGTATTCATTTGCATGAAGGAGATCCATTGGAGGCCATTGAAGGATTCAAGCCAAAAAGTGCCCTTTTGGTGATCTCTCCATTCATCTTCTTCCAAATCCCTTGTCCAGTTCAAGAGTCCATTCAAAACTTGGTGTTGGAGATCTAGAAGCAAGAGATTGAAGACATCCTTCCATTCTACATTCCATGTTTTGAAGCATACTTGTGGATCCACGGATTTGAATCTGCCGCAAGGACATTACAAGCAAGGTGAATTTATGTGTTTACTTTGTTTATCTCTGCAATTTCAATTATATTATAAGGTTAATTCCAAAATCGGGGTTTGACCGAGGCAAACCCCTTTCCCCCAACAAAAAAACACTTTTCTTGTAGGTACAGGTTCATGACTGTAAATCTGAGGCCAGATCTGGATACCCTTTTTGGATTTCTTTCAGACTGTGCGAACAGGGACAGTTCCGGAGTTGAGCAGATCAAGTTGGCAAAAGTGGTACAAGGTCAACCTTTTTCATAAGCCAACATCAGAACAAAAAAATATTTCTGGGTTTTGTCCGTCTCTCTATTTCAATTCGGTATCAACTGTCAGCATCTCCAGAAACAGTCTACAGATCTCCGAAAACAACAATCTTTGATCTGCCACTTTGTAAGGTTGGTACTTTCTCCTATTCTTTTCAATTACTGTCATTAATCATATTAATCAATCAATTTAAGTAATTTGAGATCCCCTTTCTTGGTCTCTTTCCTAATATTGGATTCATTTGTGTATTAACCCTTTGGGGTTGATCAAAATTGGATCTCCTATTTGTGTATTTGAGAGTGAAAGAAAGCAGCATCTTATCTTCCCTTAATAACAATAAACCACAATTTACTCCTTTACATTTTAGTAACATAATATCAACATTCATTCATCAACACCAATCAATATATATTATTTTTTATGTTACAGAATGTATAGTGTCCTATCAAATGGATAAGGAATGAGATCAACTGATGTGTAGGACCTTTTGGGAGCACCTGTTTGCATATTTGTGATATGCTATTGAAGGGTTTGAATTTGTTGATCAAGGACTTCAGTGAGTATTAGTGTGGATGGCACTGCACGAGGGTGAAGAAATGGGTTCCCAATATTATAAGATGATTCCTAATTATATGGGGGTTTGTACCTCATGTTTGTATTCATTGAAGGCATATATGGTGGTGGGACATACTAGGGTGGTGTTGAATAAGTTTTGGACCCAGTAGTTCTTTATTGTCCTAAAAGGTTTGAAAGAATCCCTGGTTGGTTAGGGTTCATAAGAGGTTGTTGTAGTGATGCCTCCTGAATGAGTAGGGGCGGTCCTTGATTGGAAGGGACACTGGGTTGAAGACCACTAAGATTTAGATCTTAGGGATTTGTATAGGAAGAAATTTCTACTATTGGTTGAGAACTACCCGTTCGATGAGTTTTTGATAATATGGAAGTGATAGTTGAGGTAATGGGTACACTAGACATGGGAAGATTATTGGAAAATATAGGATTATTATATTAAATCCCAAGTGTAGTGGAAGATATGGTGACCTAAGTTGCACTATGAGTTGTGTTTCTAGATGGTATGGTGGAAATGAGTTGAGAGGACATAGTTGAAGAATCCCATGATGGTGGAATGAGTGTATCCTCTACTAATGTGGATGTGCCATATCCAACGGTCAACTTAGCATCATTCTTTATGTACATGCTTTCCTTTGATTATCAGTTGAAAACTCACTTCCTAGTTGAGGAATATGAGCTGGTTATGGAATGTCAATCTTCATTTTATGATTACATTGTACTATCTCAGGTGCATTGAAATTGATTATTAGGGTCCTTTAGACACTGAATTCAATATCACTGGTAGGATTATACATGCGATCCTTGTTGTGATCCATTTTGTCTTTACCCTTCTTTGATTGTGTGAGTGACATGTATAAGGATGCAATCTAAGACTAAGGTATATGCAAGACGACTAGGACAACTAAACTTAGGACTCAATTTTTTTTTATATTTTTGGATATTTCAGAGACAAATAAGGTAAATTATTATTTTTGAATGTTTTGATGATTTTGGAATGTTGATGCAAACTAATAATGAATCACTAAAATGATGCCTAAGGTGTGAGTAATTTACCCTAAGAGAGATCTTTAGAAAGTTTGAATGTGAACCCTCTAAGGAAAGACCTGAATGATGTTGGGAACTATCTTGACTTCAATTTTGGAATAAATTATACCATATGAAATGGTGAGAAATGCTATAGAGGAAGATAACTCACCAAATCAAGTGGATTGAGGGGATATGATACATTAGGAACACCCCCAAAGGCTCACCCTAAAACCCAGATTAGATTAGCATAGCCCAAAAGCATGAAGGGGTGCTAATGCGAGATTTAGATTTGAGGATGGGTTCCTTTAATGTCAAAATGTTTATGATGTGTAAAAATTATAGGAAAATCTATGAAATGAATTAATTTTATGAAAAAGAAAAAGACAATTAACAAGATGTGATATCAGATCTAATGCATAAAATTAAGTGCAAGCTGAAAAGATGAGGAATGAACTCACCTTGAAGCTAGGAGAAGAGGAGTAAACTTCAAATCTAGTTTTGACTATCACAGAATCAAAATCATATATGGTTTTGGATCTGGCACTCTAACACCTATAACTTTTTACTGTGAAAATTATGGATCCAAAGGACTATGTCAAACAAATTCGACCTTGTCCTGGAGACTTCGAATCTGATGACATCTATGAAGGATCTGCCACTCATTTTATAACTCCCAAAATATGAATCCAAAAATCCAAAAACTTATTCCTGCACACAAGAAGAAGGGGAAAAAGGTTGTGGGAAGGGGATTTCCTTGGTCAATACCCTATATAGGAATCAACCTTGAAATAAAATAGAAATTTCATAAGGAGAGTAATGTAAACAAGATAAATGTCCTATTTACCTTGCATGAAAAACCCTCATGGATGGATGTAGAAATCAGTCAAATCCATGAAGATTCTTGGAATGTATATTTATAATGTGTTGTATAATCAAGAATGCCTTAACAAATGCATGGATCTATACTTTCCAATCCTGGATCATGAATGAGTGTATGCTTGAAATCTTGAATGAAGAAGAGGAATGGTTCTTCTTTCTTGCTTGATAATTTCTCTACTTGGCCATCATGGGAGAAAAATTTGCATCAATA
This sequence comes from Thuja plicata, assembly GCA_018584345.1. NCBI lineage: Eukaryota > Viridiplantae > Streptophyta > Pinopsida > Cupressales > Cupressaceae > Thuja > Thuja plicata. The sequence continues at coordinate 5,248,448 of MU225791.1, read as the reverse complement.
AGATAATATTTCATTTTCTTGAATGGATGGAGACTTGGAGATCTTGAATTGGATTCTTGCCTTCAAATCTTGAATCAAAATCCTCAATTAGCTTGATCACACTTGCTCTTGAAATTACCAATAGTAATAGAGTGCTTTCACATAAAATGGATTGTCCTAGATCGCAATTGATAATTATGGATAGTCCTTTATAATGATGGATGTCAAAATGATATTCCTTGATGTCCTTTTATACTTATTCTAGGATTCAATATTGTTAGGCTGACCACAAATAAAGATCAGGAAGAAAAAACTCTACATTAGGCCCAAAGCCCACTTGAATTTAATGCCCAAGGACAAGACAAGATTGGTTCTACCTTGTCCAAGACAAACCCAAATTAGTTTGACCTAGTCTCAACATTGTTAATTTTAAAGTAGATCTAGGTCTCGGGGAGTGTGAAAAGTTTCAGGGAGAGAAAATGAAAGATGCAGGAAATCAAGCATAAAGACATTTAGATCTTGAAATCACTAAAATGGGATATAATAGGTCCTAAGGCCACCAGTAATGGGTGATAAATTTTTAGGATGATATATTTATCCCCCACTTTAGTAGGAGTATGACATGCTCATGCTCATGGTAAAGTAGATTAAATGCATAAGATGATATCATTAAGGTTAAGGAGACAAAGAAACATCAATCCCCCAAGTGACTTAAGTCCTTGTCAACTCCAAAACCAATATGAGAGAGAGAGTACTAGCTCAATAAAAGTCTATCTTATTATGAACCACACAAGGAAAGCATTGCAAAAGATAGAATTGAATAGTATAGCAAATTGTATTATGGTAGTTCAATCCATCAACAAGGATCAATCCTTGAAGGAAAGTACTTCCAATAGTGGATCCAACAACATAACAATTAGTCCTAAGGAAAGGTAATCTTCCTTAGGGATCAAAGAAGGATGGTCGGTCAAAGGACCAAGCATGCACGATCAATCTAAGGACCAAATGAACAATGGGGACCAATATAAGGATCCATTGAAAATAGAATTGAATCAATGTGTGTGTGCGCAAGATGTGAACACAGAGCAGAGTGTATGCCCCCATGTTAAAGCTATTTCAAATGCCTTAACAGGAGAAATTACATTAACAAAGCATGCATGCATCCACAAGAAATGTTTCCACTGTGAAATTCCTCCAAGAAATGACAAATAAAGAGAAATGAGCACATGACAAAAGAGATCACAAAAGGGATCTACCAAATCTAGGGTCAGTAGGTCATGTGATAACTCATGTATATTAGAATTATGTAAAAATGAACTATCATCATCCCCCAAAGGTATTAGAATCTACCACACAAGAGGAGATAATCAAGTGTATTGCCTGCCCCCCCATCTCAGTATGTAGTATTTAGGGAAGGTGGGGAACTCATAAGAGGAGAAACATCAAGCATGACAGATGGACCAATAGCCAGTTCCAAAAAAGGACCATGTTGTGAAGATAGGTAACTATATTTATCACCAAGAGTGATGGATAACTATTATGAAATGATAGCTGGTAAATCATGATCAATATCAATAGTCTCGTACATGTCATCAAAATCACTAGTATGAATATCATTGTTAGCATCAAGAAAATCATCATCAAGAGTATCTTATTCATCTAGATTAATTTTAATAGAATCTAAGATACATACTACATTGCCATGTTTTTAATCTTTATTTTATTTAAATTCACTTCCTTCATTGGATCAAGCATGGTTTCATCAAAGGGAAGTGAAGCATGAGGAGGTGTATGAGATGAAGCAATGTTTTTAGAAGCATGTTTATGGGCTCTAGAATGACACTTGTGACGATGATCACAAGCATGACAGTTACATTTGTTTTTTCTAGAAATTTGGTTTTGGATAGGATCAATAAATATCAGGTCCTTTTATTCTTTAGGAGCAAGAACGGGAGGAGCCACACTAGGTTGAGAAATGAATGGAAGAGGATGTGTACAAGAATTAGGAGGTCGAGCATAAGCATGAAGAGGAGGTATAGGTGGTATAGGAAGAATTCCATGTCTAGGATCATACTTAGGTTTGATAAGTTCACAAATATTTTTAACCCTGTAGGCTTGGTATAGTCTAGAGAGATGGTCAAGATGAGTTTGAGTTTGTTGAGGCATAGAAGGCCAAAAGAAATCATGGTCATATGAGTTGCAAGGCATAAAAGGTTGATAAAGATTATTTTTAATAGTCATTATTTCTCCATTATGATGAAATTTAACACATTTATGAATAGAATAAGACATGAATTGTGTGGAGGTAAGCCAAGGAATACCAAGTTTGACTTGAAATTGATCAAAAGTTGGAATGACGGTGAAGGTTACATCTAAATTTTTAACACCAACTTCAACAAGGAATGAAATGGAACAATGGGAAGGATAAAGGAAACCATTTCAAGTTTAAATAAAAACATCACATTTATCATAAAAATATTTTTGCAATTTTTTACTATAAAGATGTTCTTCAGTTATCACATTCACCATGCAAGCGGGATCAATAAGGGCACCATGGGTAGGAAGGACATTAACCTTTACAACAATATAGAGAGGACCATCAAGTGCTTTAATTATCTAAGTAGGGTAAAAGATAATTCAAGGCTGAGATGGAGGTTGAGGTTTGAATTTATCAACTTGGTTAACAACATGATTGGCTTCATTAACTTTTTTATCTTAGTCAATGCATTGGAAAGAAGAAGGTTGATCAATAGTATTGGTTGAATGATATGACAAAGGATTGGTGTAAATTTGGAATTTTTGGTCAAGAGGAACCACATATTTGTTTCCTTGATCATGGTCTCCATAAACACATATAGCCTTAGAGTCATTAGGATCTGGATAACAATTTTCAAGCAAAAACATTTTTTCCAGTATCATGACCAGGTTAACAATGATATTGGAAAAAAATTGGGATCAAAGTATTTGGATTGAGGTTTAGACATGTTAATGGATTTGATAGGAGGAAGTGTTAACACATTAGTATTAATTAACTTCAACATCACATTATACAAATATTCAGAAAGTTGGGTATAATTACGAGCATGTTTAAAAATAGACAACAAAGGAGTCACACCTTTGGATGTTGTTGCCACTTGTTCATCAAAAGCGTTGATTTATTTGTTGATTGTGGTGTAGTTTTTCAATTTTTAAGACTTGTTGAAATTGGATGCAACTGTTGGATGATATCATATTTGGGTACTACTGATGCTATTGATATTCATGTTTTGGCACTGATGTCAACATATGTTTCTGTGGAGTGAACAGACTGGTTATTATTGTTGTATGATGACTGACAAAAGTGTACGAACAGTGTACAAATGAATCAAAATGATCGAAGATAAGGATATGAAGAAGTATGTGTGAGGACCTTATTCCTAAGGATTCTTGGATTAATATTGCATATTGGAGATGTTACATATGTTATAGTGAAGACTAGTTTCTGGACTGTGACAGTGATGCTTGACAGAGCAGGTCTCTATATTTTGGGTATATCTTACAGGTGAAGATGTTTCAGAGTATGCGAGCTTAAGAGATGACAAAGGACACATTGAGGAATGTTTATTTTTTATCGATAGTCATGATATTATTGGTGACGTTAGCTGTGGTGTGTATTCTACAAGAGACCTATTTGTTGGTCGACTTCAGAGATGTAGAGTGTATTATGGATTGTGAGCATGGATTGTGGATCTTGGAGTATATTTGATATATTGTAGTTGATGTTTACTTGTTTTAGGTACCTTTGTATCTTAGCAATGGGTTAAATAATTATTTGTATATTGGGAAAGCTTAATTGGCCGACCAAATCAATCATTGTAATAGGGTATATATGAGAGATCTTTTTCTTTTGAAAAGATGTGATAGAGGAATGATGAGAAGGTAATTGAAAGATAGAGAAGTGTGGAAGCTGTGAAGCTTTATTGGTTGTTTTATGTAGAGAATAGTTTGTGATTAGATTACTTCATTGGAACCGACCAAGCAAAGATAGTTGCTATCAGACAGTTCACTGGATTGTATATTTCTGATATACACTTGTTCATATTGTTAATCCTTGAGGGTGGCTTTAACATTCTTTGGGAAATGTGCCTAGGTAGTGAGCCCAATGTTACTCTTGAATCCTAATAGGGTCTATCCTTTAATAGGGACTATGTACTGCAATGTTGTAATAAGCTCCTAACAACGCTAAATCTTTTAATAGGGATATTATACTCTCACTACATCATCTGTGATATAATTGGATAGGGTTTCTCTATTTTCCTTACTGGATATAAGGACTTTCTTATGATTTCTCCTAGACTATTAGGGTTCACTTAGATATCGTCCTCTATATAGGATCACAATCCTATCCTTCCAACTACCCCACCTAGTTACACCAATTCAATTTCCTCCCAAACCAAGGATTCTACTTTGCATATTCACACAACATGACTCTTTATTGTTTCATAGTGAATGGGGGATGTGTTTAGATGTCATTAAATCCCATTCCACCTTCTAATTTCAAACCAATTTATTTTAGTGATTCAATCTCACAAAACTGTCCACTTTGCACCAAATAGGGCTACTAGAATTAGCCCTACAAATGAGGTTTTCTCCTTTTAAATAAACAATATCCTTAACAAGGTTACAAATAGATTTGATTTATGAGTACCCTTTTGGGAGACCTACAATATTTTGAAGGTATAAACTCTTCAACCTATCCATACACTAGAAAGCCACTTTTGGCCTAAAATTGAGAGTTTCAATTTGCTCTAGACAGTCTTCTCTAGGGTCACTTCAAAACCATAGAAAAACTACTCTTGGGAACCCCTCCTCCTGGATTTTTATCCTTTACACATCCCCCTAACTACTTCCAATCTTTTATTGAAGCTTTCAATGCATTCAACCCACTTTTTCTTACTCACAAGCTCTGATGTTGCCTAGCCGGGTGCTATCAACTCGCCTAGGACATCATTGTAAAAATTCCAAAACTTATTTTTGTGGCCCCTCCTCCTACACAAGTCATATAATACAATTCCAATCCCAAATATCAAAAACCCACAAAATTCATATGGTGGGAAAGGGAGTGGCAAAAGCATTTTCATGGACTGCCTGAACAGTGGCACCAGACTGTCTAAATGTAAATGATTTTCAAACCTAAGTAAAATGACCTCTTCCTAAATTTCTTACTAAATTAAAAAGGTCTATAAATGCATGATAATAAAGGATCCATGGATATATTATGAATTTAAATCAATTATCCCCTTCATGCAATCAAAAACTCAATGACTGTATGACTATGATGGTAGAATTTGAGAAAGCTTTCACAACATGCAAAAATGACCTCCACTGAACTTGTAACTTGAATTAAAAAATTTCATAAGATCATAAAAAATATGGATCAAACATTAAAACATAGTTCCAATCCTATTTTCACATGTATGCAAAGAAAAAGCACAAAACAGTGATGTTCTTCAAAAACTCTAGAATTTCCTTCATTCAAACTTCTCCTCCTTCCGTTACAGATGCTTTCTCATGGTTTTGAATAGGTTTTCCACATCCTATGTAACCTCCCATCATGGATTGAGGAATTACAAAACATCATTCCTTCTCCTAGATCGGTCTGCAACATCTTCTTGAAAACTGTCATGCAATTTTCAAAAGTTGTCATAGCAACTTTTTCCTTTTGTTTTGTCTTTTGGATTTTTCCTACCAAGTAGGACTTGGGATATTTTTGGGGTGTTTATTAAGACATATTAATTATTTATAATCATTATTTATCCTCTTGACCATCATTCTTCCATCTTTTCCCATTTTAGCACTTTTTTTGCCAAGTTGACAACTTTGGCAAGAAAATGACAAATTTTGTTATATGACTCCAACCTTTGAGGTTTGTTCTCCAATTGCTTAAATATGGTATATGACCATCCTAAAAGTCATTTTAAGACACAAATTGATCTAATAAACTCTGTTTTCACTCTAGGACTCAATCTGCAACATTATCTTGAAGGACACACAAAGTATACTAATAAGTAAACTAGCTAGCCATGGATTGACCTAGTCATATCCATCTTAGGGAAAATAAAGAAAATGATCTTCTAAGGTACACACAAACTCTCCTAACTTGGCTAGAGTCAGTACATGCCAAAATTAAATAGCAAGAAAACTAAAGGGTTGAGCTAGGTGTGCTCCTGCACCATACTCCCCCAAACAAAAGAAAGGTTAATCCATCCTTGGATTGAGCATATTTGGATCAATTCCCAACCTTTTTAACTCTCCTTCTCTGATCCAAGTAGTATCAGCATCTTATTTTTCATACCATTTGACAAGGTGCTCCATTTAGTCTTTGTTCCTAGTCTTCTTGTAGACCCTTGAGTCTAGTATCTTTTCAGCTGTCATAGATGGAGTAGGGTTTTAGTTCACATCTTTTACCTCTTGTATTACCTCTTGAAGGTTATGATGAGAATCTTGAATGGGTCCTTTTTATGCTTTCAATTATGCAATGTTGAAAACTGGTGACAACCCAGTGTCTTCAGGAAGCTCCACCTTATATGCATTGTTTCCATACTTTGCAAGTATCTTGCATGGACCCAGCCTCTTCATCTGTAGTTTGTGAGGAACACCCTTTTGTAGCCTATGTTTTTTCAAGTGTACCATCATAAAGTCTCCAATCTGAAACTGAACATCCCTCTTTGTTGCATCCACCTTTTTCTTCACCTTTTCAGCATTTTCAATCAAGTTCTTTCTCACACTTTCATGGACTTCTCTCATGGAATGAGAAAAGTCCTCAGCATATCCACTACCATGCATTCCTTCCTTCAGTTCTCCATTTAAAAAATCCCTCTTGGGTGAAAGCCATAAACTATTTCAAAAGGACTCTTACTAGTTGATCTGTTCACTATATCATTGTATGCATATTCAGCTTGTCCAATGAGTTGGTACCCATGCTTGACCATACTCCTTTGTGAGGCATTTCAGCAAGGTACCAAGGCTCCTATTGACCACCTCTATTTTTCCATCTGTCTATAGATGATAGGCAGATCCAAAAGACAAGTTAGTGCCAACCTTTTGCTATAAGGTCTTCCAAAAATGGCTCATGAATTTGGTGTCCCTGTCTGAAACAATACTAAGTGGGATTCCATGGAACCTCACCGCTCCACTGAAAAACAATTGAGCAATGTTACAAGCATCATGAATAGTCTTTCAAGGTATAAAATGAGCCATCTTACTAAATCTGTCCATAACAACATAAATATTGCCATATCCTTGTTCTTAAACCAACTACAAAATCCATGCTTATGCATTCCCATGGTCTGGTTGGAATTGGAAGTGGCTGATAAAGACCTGGATTGGAGGATGTTCCCTTTTCTTTTTGGCATACTACACAACTCTCCACATACTGTCTAACATCTCTATTCATTGTAGGCCAAAAATAGAACCTAGTAACTAGCTCTTGAGTCTTGTTGACTCCAAAATTACCACTAAGTTCTCCATTATGTTTTTCTTGAATCAAATTCTCTCTCATAGGCCCTCTAGGAACACAAAGCTAACCTCCTTTAAACAATAATCATTCAGCAAAGTATATTCAGAAAACTCACCATGAAATTTGTTTTTAAACTCCTTGCATACCTTGTAGATTTGGGAAAAATCTTCATCTTCAACATATAGGTCTTTGAAGCCATTAATAATTATTCTTTGTAGCTGAACTTCTTGGACTGTGAGAATCCTTCTACTAAATGCATCAACAACCTTGTTTTGTACTCCCTTTTTATGCTTGATGTTGAAAGTGTAGGCTTGTAGGTACTCCACCCACTTCATGTGTTTACTCCTGAGTTTGTCTTGAGAGTTAAGGAAGCTGAGAACTTGGTTATCAGTGTATACTATGAACTCCTTTGGAAGCAAGTAGTCCCTCCACTTCTTAAGTGCTTGGACTAGAGCATACAACTCTAAGTCATAAGAAGAGTACTTCTTCTTTGCATCATTTAGCTTCTCACTATGGAAAGCTACTGGTCTTCCTTCTTGGCTTATGACAACCCCAATGGCCACATTACTTGCATCACATTCAACTATAAAAATCTTATCAAAGATTGGAAGAACTAGAGTAGGCAACTCTGCTATCTTCTCCTTGAGTGTTTCAAACCCTTTCTCAGCTTGTGGTGTCCATTGAAACTTTTTCTTCATCCCACCTCTAATGGTGTTTAACATAGGTGCACAAATCCCACTGAAATGTCTAATGAACTTTCTATAATACTGAGCTAAACCATGAAAACTTCTCACCTCACTTGCATCCTTGGGAGTAGGCCAACTTAGAATGGCATCCACCTTTTCTTGATACATTTTGAGTTCACCCTGAGACAAAACAAAACTGAGATATACAAGCTCCTGTTTCATGAAGTCACACTTGTCCAAATTGATCATTATCTTTTCATCATACAATTTATTGAAAACAATTTTCAAATGCCTAATATGCTCCTCCTTAGTTTTTATGAAAACTAAAATGTCATCAAGATAGACAACAACAAACTTACCAATGCATTCTACCAATACCTCATTCATAAGCCTCATAAAAGTTGAGGGAGCATTAAATAAACAAAATGGAATTACAAGTAATTCATACAAACCTTCTATAGTTTTGAAGGCTATCTCCCATTCATCTCCTTCATTTATCCTTATTTGGTGGTAGTCTCTCTTAAGGTCAATCCTGCTGAAGTACTTTGCCTCCCCTAAACAGTCCATTAGGTCTTCTATTCTAGGTATTGGGAACCTATATCTAATGGTGATTCTATTAATGGCTCTAGAATTAGTACAAAGTCTCCAAGATCCTCCTTTCTTGGGTGCTAAAATAGTAGGGACTGTACATGGGCTTATGTTCTTCCTAATTAGGCCTTGGTCTAATAACTTTTGGATTTGTTTGGCTATTTCCTCATTTTGTTGAGGGGTCATCTTATAGGAAGCTTTGTTGGGTAAGGTAGCTCTTGGAATGAATTCAATCTTGTGGATAACAAGTCTCTTGGGAGGTAGAGGAGTGGGATGTCCATCATTCACAATGTCTATATACTCTTCAAGCATTTCTTGCACTTCTCTTGGTATCTCTGATTTCTTGACAACAGCTTCACTCTTTGGCTTCAGCACTAATGCAAACCCAACTCCTTCTCCTTCTCCTAGGGTCTTCAAGAACTCCTTCTCACCAACCGTGAGCACACTTGGACTTGATGTCTTCCCCTCCCCTTCTTCTGTCAGGGACAAAATTTTGAAAGTCACTCCATCTTTCTTGAATGAGTATGCATTCTTGTTTCCATCATGCTTGGCTTGCCTATCAAATTTCCATGGCCTTCCAAGTAGAAGGTGGCATGCATCCATGGGAAGAATGTCACATAGAACTCTATCCTTGTACTTTCCAATGGTAAACTCTACCCATGCTTGTTCTCCTACAAAAACATGTTGTCCTTTTTTGAGCCATGTAACCTTGTATGGGTTGTCATGTGGAATCCTTTTCAAATTTATCTTGGTGGCTGCTTCTTCACTAATGATGTTATTATTTGAGCCCGAGGCAATGATGAATCTACACACCTTTCTTGTGATCTTGCACTTCACTCTAAAGAGTTCTCTTCATTGGCTTGGTTCTTCTTTGCTTGGATCTCTAATCAATGTCCTTTTTATCATGAGGATCTCACCTTCCTCTAATTCTAAGGGTACCTTAGATGGCTTGCTGCTGCAACTTGATTCTTCTTGTACATAGTTAACTCTCTTCCCACCTCCTTGAGAAGTAGAGCCTTTTTCAAGACACCTATAGGTAGGATTCCCTAGCTAATTGCAATGGTAGCATTTCATGGTGGCAAAGTAGGAGGCTCCTCTTCCTTGATTATTGCTGATCCTTCCTCTCCAATTAGTGTTAGAGCCTCTACCTCTCCTAAAAATTCATCTATTTGAGTTTCCTTCTTCGTTTTTAGTTAGCTTGTTCTGACTTGGTTGCCTTGAATCTGATCCTCTTCCACCATAGCCTCTTTGTACTCTTCCTTCTCTACCTCTACCTCTTCCTCTGAAGTTTGATTTTGATTTATTTTTGTTCTTCTCTTCCACTTTCAATGCGAGTTGGAAACACTTATGGACAGTTGTAGGAGTCCACAAATTGATTTCCTCTTGGATATTCCATTTTAGGCCTCCAAGATACCTAGCCACCTTGATAGTCTCATCCTCTTAGACTCTTTACCTCAAGAACAACTTATGGAATTCTTTAGTGTATGTAGCCACATCCAAATCTTTTTGTTTCAAATTCTGCCTCTTCTTATGCAACTGGATTTTATAATCCTCGGGTAGGTATTGTTCTTTCACCTTGTTTAACATGGATTTCCAATTTGAGATTGGATTCTTACCCATCTTCTACCTCTCTTCTTGGAGGTACTTCCACCATGTTAATGTTGAACCTCTTAACCTTTACTTTGCAAATTTTACCTTATGTGCTTCAGTTATGCCTTCACATTCAAAGTGATTCTCAATGCCTTCTATCCATTCCATAACTAGTTCACTGTCCATTTTTCCATTAAACCATGGAATCCCTTCAAGAATTTTTCCTCCTAGGGCTTTGAGATATTTTATGAATGGCTCCCCATTCATTGGAGGGTCTAGTTTAGGTATCATGTCTTCTTCATCAACTTCATGCTTCCCTTTGTTGCTACTGACTTCATCTCCATCTCTACTTTTAGTTGCATTTGCAACTTCTTGGAGTTTTGCCTTCATCTCATCCAAGGCTTGTTCAAGGAGTCTAATACTTTCCATTTCATCCTCTATTACCTTCTTCTTCTCATCTACTTCCTTTGCAATCTCTGCATTGGTGACCATCTTGCTTTCACCTACTGATACTTTTGGCTAGAACCTCTACCACAAGCCTAATAAATTTAGGCTCTGATACCAATTTGATGTAATTGGATAGGGTTTCTTTGTTGTCCTTACTGGCTATAATTACTTGCTTAGGATTTATCCTAGCCTATTATGGTTCACTTAGATAACCTCCTCTATATAGGATCACAATCCTATTCTTCCAAATACCCCACCTAGTTACACCAATTCAATTTCTTGCCAAACCAAGGATTCTACCTTGCTATCAACCTTGAAAATTCACACAACATGACTCTTTCTTGTTTCATAGTGAATGGGGGATGTTTTTAGATATCATTAAATCCCATTCCACCTTATGATTTCAAACCAATTGAGTTTAGTGACTCAATCTCACAAAACTGTCCACTTTGCACCAAATAGGGCTACTAGAATTAGCCCTACAAATGAGGTTTTCTCCTTGTAACTCAACAATCTCCTTAACAAGGTTACAAATAGATTTGATTTCTGAGTACCCTTTTGGGATACCTACAATATTTTGAAGGTCTCAACTCTTCAACCTGTCCGTACATTGGAAAGCCACTTTTGGCCTAAAATTGAGGGTTTCAATTTGCTCTAGATAGTCTTCTCTAGGGTCACTTCACAAACATACAAAAAATTCTCTTGGGAACCCCTCCTCCTAGATTCTTATCCTTTACACATCCCCCTAAATTTTTCCAATCTTGGATTGAAGCTTTCAATGCATTCAATCGACTGTTTCTTTCTCAAAAGCTCTGATGTTGCCTAGTCGGGTGCAATCAACTCACCTAGGGAATCATTGTAAAAATGCCAAAACTTATTTATGTGGCCCCTCCTCCTAAAAACATCGTATAATACAAGTCCACTCCCAAATATCAAAAACCCACAAAATTCCAATGGTGGGAAAGGGAGTGGCAAAAGCATTTTCATGGACTGCCTGAACAGTGGCAACAGACTGTCTAAATGTAAATGATTTTCAAACCTAAGTAAAATGACCTCTTCCTAACTTTCTTACTAAATGAAAAGGGTCTGTAAATGCATTATAATCAAGGATCCAGGGTTAGATTATTAATTTTAATCCATTATCCCCTGCATGCAATCAAAAACTCAATGACTGTATGACTATGATGGTAGAATTTGAGAAAGCTTTCACAACATGCGAAAATGACCTCCACCGAACTTGTAACTTGAATTAAAGAATTTCATAAGATCATAAAAAATATGTATCAAACATTAAAACATATTTCCAATCCTATTTTCACATGCATGCAAAGAAAAAGCACAAAACAATGATGTTCTTCAAAAACTCCAGAATTTCCTTCATTCAAACTTCTCCTCCTTCTGTTATAGATGCTTGCTCATGGTTTTGAATAGGTTTTCCACATCATATGTAACCTCAAATCATGGATTGAGGCATTAAAAAACATCATTCCTTCTCCTAGCTCGGTCTGCAACATCTTCTTGAAAACTGTCGTGCAATTTTCAAAAGTTGTCATAGCAACTTTTTTCCTTGTGTTTTGTCTTTTGGCTTTTTCCTATCAAGTAGGACTTGGGATATTTTTGGGGCATTTATTAAGGAATATTAATGATTTATAAGCATTATTTATCCTCTTGACCATGATTCTTCCATCTTTTCCCATTTTAGCACTTTTTTTGGCCAAGTTGATAACTTTGGCAAGAAAATAACAAAATTTGTTATATGACTCCAACCTTTGAGGTTTGTTCTCCAATTTCTTACATATGGAATATGACCACCCTCAAAGTAATTTTAAGATACAAATTGATCTAATAAACTCCCTTTTCACTCTAGGACTCAATCTGCAACATTATCTTGAAGGACACACAAAGTACACTAATAAGAAAACTAGCTAGCCATGGATTGACCTAGTCATATCCATCTTAGGGAAAATAAAGCAAATGACCTTCTAAGGTCCACAAAAACTCTCCAGAGTTGGATAGAGTCAGTACATGCTAAAATAAAATAGCAAGAAAACTAAGGGGTTGAGCTAGGTGTGCTCCTACACCAATTTGTGGGTGCTAATTCCCACAAGGGTTTTTACCTTTAACAGGGTTTCCTCGACAATAAAGGATTATGGTACTGTGTTGGAATTTATTGTTTTACCATTTGCATTATGGATTTGGTTTATAAATTTTAAAGTTTAATAATCTGTATCACAAACTGTTTTACTCCCCCCTCTCAGTTGTGCTTGTGGATTGTTATTCCTAACAATTGGTATCAAAGCTACTGGTCCTTAGAGAGAAAGCTTAATAGCTTAAGGTGATCCTAAAGATGTCTTACTACAAGAAGGATAGTCCAAAATTTTATCATGAAAACTTTGAAAGTTGGAAGAATAAGATGAGAACACATTTTCTATATTTGGGAATCGACTACTGGATGATCACGAAAAGAAAGGAAAAGATAGCAACTGAGGATGAATTGGATAAAGCTACTAAAGATGATAAGAAGTTATTTTTATGTAATATGGTCGCAAGGGAATCATTGATCAATGCACTTTTTGAAGGTGAATTCACAGAAGTAAAAGACTTGGATTCTGCACATGAGATTTGGACAAGATTGGAAGCACTATATGTAGGAGATAGGTTTACAAAGAAAGCAAAGATACAAAAATGGAAGAAAAAGATGGAATAATTGAAAATGAGAGATGATGAGAACATTAGGGCATACGCACAGAGAATTATTGAAGTGGTTATTGGCATTAGAAAATTTGGAGGTACTTACACTGAAGAAGAAGTTATTGCGAAGATACTAAGATCTCTGACACCTGCATACAAAACTAAAGTGCAAGCTATAGAGGAGATTATACCTTTGACTCTGAACTTCAATAGAGAGACGTTGATTGGAAAGCTAACTAATTTTGAGGCTGCAGAACTGGGAGATTATTTACCTAAAGTTGAGTCATCATTCAAGGCGACTGTACATAGAAAGAAAAATACCTTATTTGGAATTGCGAGCACTAGCAATAGCAACTTGAGAGAATAAATTGGAGACTATGCTGATGAATGAGAACAAATACAAGAGGAAGAAAGAAATCTATATGAAGCAGTAGCCCTGATCACTAGAAGAGAAAAGAGAGGTAGGGGTAAATTTGAAGGCAAATTACCTTTGAAACATTTTTCATGCAACAAGATTGGTCATTTTGCATCTCGATGTCCTACAAGGGTTCCAAAACATAAATCTAAGTTTTACGAACCAAAGTATTCAAAAGAAAAGGAATGTTATTATGATGGTGAACGCATATATGATTATATTATATATATTATTAATAATTATGCAAACTTATATTATTCTAATAAATTATTTATTAATGAAACATTATAAAATTATAATGAATATACATCTCCCATGAAGGGACATTTCTCTCCTAGCCACTTTCTCAATATAAAAGAAAGAGATATTATTGCATTTGAAAAACACATACAAAATACAACATAGAGTGCTATTACATTTGTAGCGATCCTAAAATCTCAACATGGTATCAAAGCCAAGTTGCAAATGTAGAAGATAAACACAGAGAAAATCAACACGGTAACTATTTGGTAGACATATTAATGAGTCACAGTATTAAACATATTATTTGTTTTTGGGCTCGACCTTACCATTCACAACCATAAATACTTGCGGGAATAAAATTCAGTGGTGTATTGTGACAAAATTTTAACGGAAACTGCATAACTATTGTAACCACCTGAATTTGGTCTGTGGCAACTATGGACCCTATTTGCCCTAAGTGTGATCATACCCTCGATTTATGTCCAAACGACCCCATTACTGCTTGGCATAATTCTTTAAATCAATTTAATATCCTAGGTGATTTTTATCACTGATTTATATTAACTATTATAGCCATACAATTCAAATCAATTTCGACCAATCAAATCAAATCAAAATCAA